>PVKE010005134.1:0-60561 GCA_004027555.1 Craseonycteris thonglongyai
ATTGGTTTTTCCATATAGTTTCATTCCACAGGTGGGCTTAGGGCTGCATAGGGCAGGGACTGGGCTGGGGTCTCACCCTGGTGAGAACTGAACTGGGGGCACTCCCCAGTTCAGCATATGGGTCCATAGGGGTCAGGGCCGGGATTTGATCCTCAGTCCCCAGGGCTGCAAAGTGAGCACTTAACCCACTGAGCCATCCCGGCTTCCGGATTAAGCAGCTTTTTATCCTGAGTTTTTGAGCTTTCTGGGAATAAGTGTTATCTACATCACTTTGTGGTCCCCAACCCCCAGGCCACAGACCAGTACCAGTTTGCAGCCTGTTAGGAACTGGGCTGCACAGCAGGAGGTGAGTGGTGGGCAAGCCTGGGAAGCTTCATCTGTATTGACAGCTGCTCCCCCATCATTCACATTACCATGTGAGCTCCACCTCCTGTCAGATCAGCAGTGACATTAGATTCTCATAGAAGCACCGACCCTATGTGAACTGCTCATCCCCTCTCCAGGCCACGGAAAAATTGTCTTCCATGAAACCAGTCTCTGGTGCCAAGGAGGTTGGGGGCTGCTGATCTATGTTATCTATCACAACATCTACAATCAACATATAGACACAGATTGTTTACTACAAAATGCAATTTAGAGCTCTAAAAGAAACTATGAAAGGTAGCTAAATTTTTTTAGCTTTTCTCATTACTACAATGTAAATAAAGGAACTATTTGAGAAAATTGTAACAACACATGTAATCTCTAAGTTGCTTTAAAAGCATTTAAGGGTTATTAGGAGGAGCTGTTGATTATGCTGTGATCAGTTAAAAGACCTGTGGTTTTCCTTCTTTGTCTGCCCTTTTACTCCAGACGCATAGCTTCATGTCATGGCTGCTTCCTGTTCCAAGGGGCACAAGGACACCAGCCCAGATAGCCCAGTGGTGACAGAGGGCTCATATGCTTCTGAAACAAATTCAGCTACAAGACAAATTTTTAGAATAGCAATCGCAATGGGTTGCCACATCTACCATTTCCATGTTTGCATATTAAAAAATAAATAGGCAACTTGTCATTTTTTATAGTGGTGAGGGGGACAGTCATTTAGTTCTAGATTAGGCAAACTTACTCTTCAGTGTACACATCTGGTCACTTTTATAGTCAATGTCAAGTATATTGTCACGGTAAAGGAAACAGAAGAGGAGAATTCTATTTCATCTATTTCAGAAAGTTGTCCGTCCACAAGCCCTGTGTTCTTAGCACAGCGTGCGAGTGTTGAACTTTTCTAGAATAGTTACTAGAAATCAGTCAGACCTGTGTTTGAATATTGGTGTCATCATTTATGAGCTGTGTGACCTTGAGCAAGTTCTGTAACCTCAGTGAGCCTGAACGTCTTGATTTCTGATACTGCCTACTGAATTCCCCTCTTTAGATGGACAGAAGTCTTGTAGGAAAAAAATCTGTTTAATGTTTTTTTAACCCTTCAAAGGCAGTTGGGTAAGTACTGGCATGCAAGCCTGGGGCTTTTGTAAGGAACAGTGAGTAGCTGGGTGTGGCTAAGATGAAAGGTAGACAAGGGGCCATGTGGAAAGGAAACGGGCAGTTAGAGTCGACCTATGTGAGTGTGTGCCTTAAATGCCCCACTGAGTAAGAAGTGCAGACTATGTGAGGGCCAGACTGAGCCAGTGATGAATTTGAGGAGGAAAGTGGTCTGATATACTGAAAGATAAACATCTACAAAGAAAATATACAAGGTTGGGATCATTTGCTTTATGATTCTATTATCAGAGGCGATCAGTGGGACAGTCATAAAATATAAAATACTTAGACATGGGTTTGACGTAAATTGTTTATCATTTATGACCAAGCCTGGTTTTATATAATCACTGTTTATTTAGTCAGTTAGTGTAGGGCATTTTCTCCTTAAAGTGCACCAGAGTTAGAAAATAATGAAACTATGCCTGAATGATGATTTTAACTGCAAAGATCAGTGGGGCTATCCTTGAACCCCCTGCCGTACTTGAGGGGCCCCCAAAAGGTGAAAACACCTCAATGGAGGTTTTCTAGGGCGGCTAGGAAAGCTGTGCTGGTTTTGTTTATGAGCCTGAGACTTAAATTTGTACAGCTGACCCCAGTCAGTGTGAATTTATTTATTTTTAAAAATTCATCTTCTTGAAATATTGCTTCATCTTAAGTACTTGAACTGAATCAAGCTTGTCTAACCTGTGGACTATGGGGTGCATGTGGCCCAGAATGACTGTGAATGTGGTCCAACACAAATTCGTAAACTTCCTTAAAACATTATGAGATTTTTTTTATGACCTTTTCTTTTTTTCTTTCTGCTCATCAGCTATTGTTAGTGTTTGTGTATCTTAATGTGTGTGTGTTCTAAGACAGTGAGTGTGTTCTTCCAGTGTGACCCAGGGAAGCCAAAAGGTTGGATACCCCTGAACTAAATAATCACTAGTAAAAGGAAAAACAGCTAATATAATAGTAATGCTATAAAAACGGTAATAGTAAGCGTTTATTTAACGCTTACGAGGTGCTGGCTCCTGGCCTGACTTTATCCTCATTTATTCCTCACAGCAACCTTTCGAGATAGGTCATTTAATTAACACATTTTACAGATGAAGAAACTGAATCAAGGATAAATAGGCTTTATCAAGGTTACTTGGCAAGTCAAAGAATTGGATCCAGAGCCTCTAATGCCAGAATTTGAGGTTTTTCTCTTCTCCATCCATGGCCTAGATTAGTAGTCCTTAAATGTTTATCAGGACACCAAAGAGCTTTGGTTTATGTGGGGTGTAGCTATTGATGTTTACCACAGTACAAATTTGAAATGATAAACTTAAAAATATTTAATAATATAAAAATCACAATAGACCAATTACATGTTAGCATAGTGTTTAAAAAAAAGATTTATTATTTTTGAGAGAAGGTGAGAGAGAGAGAAAGGCAGGGAAAGAGAGAGAGAAGGGAGGAGAGTCCAGAGTAGTCTCCATAGTTGCACATTATTAGTTGTGACATGGTTTCATTCCACACATGTGGATGTGGGGCTGAGCAGGGCAGGACTGAACCAGGAGCCTCCCAAATGGGAGGTGGGAACCTGCGCCACTGCGCCATCTCGGTGGTTACCAGTTGTGCCAGTTTAGCATATGAGGTTTGCACGGGCTGGGGTCAGAAATTGAACCTGGACCTTGCGATTACAAGGCAAAGGCTCAATCGCTGAGCTATCCTGGCATCCCAACATAGCATTTTTAACAGGGGGCAGGGGCCCTCTTATTTTCTAAGACAGTTTCAGTAAGGAGAATAGCATTGTTTTATGCTTTTGAAGCTCACTTTGATGCCATACTGCACAGAAGACAGATGGATGCTCAGATCTCCTTCTGTATTTTATCTCTTGCCACCTTTGGGACACCCAGGGGTCCCTGGCACACCTGAGAACCCCAGGGCTACATGATCAGTTCTGGTGATGCAGAATGCTATTCCAGAACAATTAGCAGCTCCACACCTAAGGCATTCATTGGAAGGGCCCTGTGAGCTTAAAAATAATAAAATTCCTGTCTCACTTTTGGATGTTCTGATTCAGTTGACCTTGGTTGAAAACGAGTGATTTTTATTTTACTAAATTTTATTCTGGAGATCTTGAAATGCATGAGTTGAAGGAACTTTAAGTGAGCACCTATATACTCACCCACCTGTATTAACATATTAACATTTTACTGAGGTGCTTTAACTCACATCTGGTCCTACCCATCCATCAATCCATCTGAGTTTTTGATGTCCCATTAAATTTTTTTTTTTATCTTTTTTTTAAGATTTATTTTATTGTTTTTAACAGAGACAGAGATAGAGCGACAGAGAGAGAGAGAGAGAGAGAGAGAAGGGGGGAGGGCCCAGAGCAGTCTCTATAGTTGTACTATCATCAGTTTTCGACTTAGTTTTGTTCCACACAGGTGAGTGGGGGCTGTGCTGGGTGGGAACTGGGCTGGGGGCCTCCTGAGTGGGAGGCATGCCCCCTCGAACCAGGGGCTGAACCCAGGGGGTGAGAACCAAACTGGGGGCCTCTCCCATCGGAAACTTACCCCAGTTCAGCATATGGGTCTGCCAGAGCAGGGGCCGGGATTTGATCCTCTGTCTCTGGTGTTGCCAAGCGAGTGCTTAGCCCACTGAGCCATCCTGGCTTCACTTTTTTTTTTTCAAGCTTCCGAATGACTTCAGTCAAGAGCCAAGTTTAGAAAGTGCTGTTTAAAGGACCAGAATTGTGGGTTCCTTCTCTTGGTCACCTGGGCAGACATACAACTTCCAGGGCCGCAGACAGACAAGTCCCAATCCAGCTAAATGTCAGGGTCATTGGGTGGTAGGTCATAGACTGCACTAGATGAAAGTTTGGGTGGCTTGTCCTGGGCTTGTGTCTCTGGGAAAAGGACTTTCTCTAAGAATTTGTCCCTGTGATATTGAGGGACATATATCTGAGGTTTGAGCTCTGACCATTCCTCACCAGCTGTGGGCTCATGCTCCCCGACTTTCTGAATAGGGTGATGTGAGAGCCAAGTGAGGTATCTGTACACCTGAAGTTGGCACACATTTCCTGTCCCTGAGAGTAAATACTTTTGGCTTTGCAGGCCATAAAGTCTCTGTTGTAACTGTTCAACTCTGCTGTTGTAGCCAAGAGCATCCAACAGTATGCAAGCAAATGAGTGTCTCTGTGTTGCAATAACCCTTTATTTACAAAGTAGGCACTGGGCTGGATTTGACCCACTTGTTTGCTGGCTCCTGGTATATGTCAAAACATATGACACAATATAAATGTAAGTCAGTGACATATGAGGTCTTTTGGGAAAGTATCCAGCCATGTTACCATTCTTGTTATATTGATAATGGCTGGATTTTTTCTGAACAGCCCTCTTATACTCATTTTTATATACCATTTGGAAACATTTTGCTTTAAATATTTTCTAATTTTTTTGTGTGTGAACTCATTGATAACTAAACTTTTTCTAGAACCCTCTATAACCTAAGAACATTATTACTCATTCTGCGAAGTACAGTGCCATGGAACCATATGCTTCTTCATCTTGGTTGGGGGTGAGGGTCTTTTCAGTTTGGCTCCCTTGCTCCCAGCCCCAGCAGCATGAGGAAGCCATCCTGAGCTTTGTTCTCTGCGGGAGTGCTGCAGGCTGCGTGCTTTGGCAGGTCTGCTCCTAACTTGCCTTGATAAACTGAGGGTCAAGGAGGAGGCATGAAGTACTAAATTGCTTCTGTAACTGTTTCACTACCAGGGTCATTACTGGTACATTTTTAAAGCTCTTGAAAAAAGAGCAGATCACGTGTCATTTGGGAAAGTGTCTTGATGGCATATAGGGTTTTTCAGTTATTATTGCCTTAATGTGACTTTCGGGACTTTATTTTATTTCAAGTTTTCTGTAAATACTGAATCAAATAGCAAATATACTACTTTCTGTTTACTAGTATATTCATTGAGTGTTGTGGAAGATTCCTCCGTCTGTCGGCATTATTACTTACTAAGGTGAGAGAAATATAGGACTAGACTTTCACACACAATGAGTTGTAAGGAGTTTTCTCTTTAAGACTGAGTATTGAATGTGTCCATGAAAAGATTTGTACAGTGGCTTTTATTTTGGGTAGAAGAGCAGAATGAAGCTCTAGTTTAACTGACTACATCTGTATTTTCTTTACAGAAGTCTGTCTTCTTGTGTTTAGTAAGCTCACCCGTTCATTCCTACTACAGTTATGTATTGATTGGATACTATGTGCCACGACCTCTCTGAGGCTCCTGGTATTCATAGTGAGCAAACCAGAAGTTCTCCCCTCATGGAATTCACACACCAGTGGGCAACAATAAATACAGCATTCAGCAATAAATAATGAAAGGTGTCACACATGCTGGAGAGTAGTAAGTGCTTAGTAGAAAAACTAAAAGCCCCCTTGCAAAGGAGGCTGACTGAGCTGGGGTGTGCACTTGAAGGTTGCGATTGTATTGGCTAAGGGAAGAACCTCACAGAACAAGGTGGGACACGAGGAAGCTGCTCCTCCTGAGAAGATGCTCTTGTAAAGGGAACAAAACCTGCAAAACCCCCAAAGCAAGAGGCTAGTGTGACAGGAGAGCAGTGAAGGAGATGAGGGAGGACTCAGGGAGTGGGCGCAGGGGGCAGGCAGGTCATGCAGGGCCTGGTAGATCCCTCCAGGCCATTGGCTTCACTGGCCTTGGAGAGGTTTGAATTGAGAACAGGGATCTGACTGCCACTTTAGTGGGATTGCACTGGCTGTCATTCTGAGAATGGACTGGAGGGGACCAGGGTGGAGATGAGCATGTGGGAGTCATCTGCATTTGGAGTGTATTTAAGCCCTGTGATTGGCTGTGATCTGGGGGTGAATGTTGACGGAACAGACCAGGGGTCCAAGGACTGAGTCCTGGAGGTCTCCAGTAACGCGAGGTCAGGGACACAAGGAAGAGCCAGAAAACAGAGCAGCTGGAAAAGGAAAGAGAATGCAGGGTGGGGTGGGATGGTTTGGAGGGCGGGGGCGGGGGCTCTTTCCGAGCAGGTTAGTCTTCAGATAATGGTGGTGTTATACTTATTTTTAGAACAGACTCCATTTCCTAATACTCTTTCAGGTGGGCAGAGGGGAGTTGGTTTTCTATGATGAGCAGCTAACCGCCTGCCCATGAAAAAACTTACAATAATTTGTCCGCTTTTAGTACCCATGTACTCATTCATTTAACAAATATTCAGTGAGCATGTCAAAATGCTAGTTGCTGTGCAGCAATAAGTAAAAAGATTAACAGGCTGCAGATTCCGTCCTTCAGTCGCTCACGATTTAATTAGGGGAATGAGAGTCACAGGTAAGATGAAGCAGTAAGTGTAACGTGAATGGCATGTATTCGAAATGTTGAGAACTCTCTGCCGAGGTTATGAGGGACGGCCCCTGGGGGAGAAGTTCTTTACGGATTCATATACTATTGGAGCCAGAAGAGAGGGATGAAGTTGTCCGTTTGTTTCATGGGCGGAAGCTGATGGTCTGATAGTCAATACTGGTGGGAGCCCAGTGCTCAGATCCTGCTGCTTGGGGGTCAGGACTGGAGCACCCAGTGTGGTTCTTATAGAGGGTGGAAGGAGGTGCAAGGAGGACAGGGGACAGAGCGATGCTGTGCTGTTTTTAGAAGTGGCTTTTAGTACCCTGAAGTGTTACAGTGTGCAAAGAGCTGAGGTCATTTAGAATGGGATTGACAAAGGCCTTGAAGGCCACAAGGAAGATCTGGACTTGATTTCGTGGACTGGCCGGCAGTGAGTGAGTGAGTGAGCAGTGAATATGTAAGGGGATAGATGGAGAAATGTGAGAAAATTCAACACTATTTGGCAAACTTAGGAAGTTATTATTTGTTCCCTGTACATGGTTGATTGTTCAGAGTTGAAATTCACCAGTCACCTTATATCTTAGACTGAGAGAGAAGACATTTGTTAATACTACTTTCCCATTGTTGCTTTTCTCAACTTGTTTTTTCTTGTGACTTTTTTTTTTTTTTGGTGCCAATATATTCCTAGTTAAAGATTAATTGAAACAAACTCATTGGACTGAAATGGAATTTGAACAGAGCAATCCCTTAAATGTTGAGAAAATAGAATGGACACATTGTAACTGCTTTTAAAAAGATATACCTTGTGTGCCATGATTCTGCAAATACCTAAGTGAGACTGCCAAGCAGCCGGGAAATCAAGTGCCCTTGGCTGAGTAGACGGGGCACTAGGCAATCAGGCTGACTGTGAAGGACCTGGCAGCCAGGATCAAAAATGTACACGGAAGTCTCACAAAACAGGCTCAAGCACAGGTCGCTAGATTCCTGACAGGAATTTGCCATTTCTGTGGCCAGAAAGGTTTTTTGCCAGGTTGGCCATTGTAGCTTCCCTTCTGGTGGGTCCATAGTGCCTGCCACCCTTCCCGGGGAGTGACAGGAACCGGAAGTTGGCCTCGACCTGTGTCCTTAGGCTGAAACCTGGCCAGCTGCCCCATTATGCTACCTGTGGGGACACTAGCTATTTTTGGTTTCAGTCACTCTGCCCAAAAGATAAGGAATTTCAGGAATCTGCTGAACACCTCTGAAATAGACTCCAAAACAATGGACCTTTTCACAGAATTCTAAACCTTTGACATTCAGAGTGTTATTTTAACTTGTTTTCTGTTAGTTCAAAGCCTGGAGGCTCTTAGCTCCTGTGGAAACTTTGGACTTGGGGTAGGGGGAGGCGTTCCGAATCCCTCAGTAAGTAAAAAGGCTGCGAATAGTGCATTGTACCGTGACCTTTATTTAGCAATGCAATTAGTTTTAAATATGTAGGCTTTAGTTCTCACTTTTTGTTCTGTTTTCACTTATTTTGGAGCTGCCTTTCTTCAGCCTTTGCTTCTCAAGGGCTGCCAGGTCAGGACTGGTGACGTGGAATTGTCTTAAGG
This sequence comes from Craseonycteris thonglongyai, assembly GCA_004027555.1. Taxonomy (NCBI): domain Eukaryota; kingdom Metazoa; phylum Chordata; class Mammalia; order Chiroptera; family Craseonycteridae; genus Craseonycteris; species Craseonycteris thonglongyai. Next base: position 8,446 of record PVKE010005134.1, read on the forward strand.
CCTGTTTTAGTCAATAAGGCCCTCAAACCTTCCTTTATGGATATTTGTAAGAATGAGGAGATAATGTATATTAAAGTGTCTTGGACAACAAAGATTTATAGAGCTGAAAGTCATTTTGATCATTAATTCAGTGTCCTTTTTGGTGGTAAGAATCATCAGTATTTAAAAGTGAAACTAGTAGTACTATGAGGGTAAGTGTAATACAGCTGTGAAATGGCTAATCTGTTTTTGTTTATGTTTTTGTTTTGCTTCTGTGATTTATGTATATAGAGTTAGATACTTATTTTTCTAGGTAAACATGAGGAGTAAGAACCTAGAAATAATAATACCTTAAGCTGACAATGGAAGAAAAGATAAGGCAAAAATTCATCTCTGGAGCAAGATACAGAATGAAGTGTCTGGTTGTTTTGCCCCTTTCATAACCGATAGCCTTGTTGTTGGCACAGAAGGAGGGGGAGATGGTCATACAGATGACATTTAATACAGTATTTATAACCATGTTGTCTTGGACAACATTTCTAAATTGTAAATGAGGTTATAATGCCCACTTCATAGACTGGTATAGGGGTCAAGTGAGAAATTAAATGTGTGAGAACTACAGAGGATCAGAAATGGTAGATAGGCAATATTCTTATTAGACCTGGTGGTCATTATCTAATTATCATTAATGAAGACTGTTCCACTGAAGATTTGATGTACAAGGTACTATCTTAGGTGATATTATTGAGGGATACAGGAGAGAGCTATTGAACACAGTTCCTAGGATTAAGTAGTTATGTCATTTAGGGCCATAAGTTCTAAGTGAAAAGATAACTGACAAAACAGTATAACATACGGATAATGAGTGATTGCAAAGATGAAATAAGTTACTATTTTGTAGGATGCTCTGGAAAGGTTTCCAAAGGAAGCTGGACCTTGAGTAGATGGACAGAAAGAATGAGAGGCTACTCCAAGCAGGAGTCTCTCTCTGCCCCTCCCTCATCCCTTACTATATAGTCTAGCATTGGGATTAAAAGTAAGAAAACTAGTAGAATTTGGCCTGGCTACTTACCAATTGTGTTACCATGGGCATATAACCACCTTAAAGCCTGATTCATCATCTTACGTAATGGATGTAAAAATAGAACAAGGGGTTCTTGCTCTCTAAATCTCACAGGCAGAAGGTCGTTTGGGGAAAGAAATGTTACAACTCAACAATCTTTACTGAGTATGGTAACTGATATAATAAGTCTCCACTCAAATGTCTCTTTTGTTTAAACCTCGTGTTGGTTCCCTCCAATTGCCTTAACTCTGACTTTTATGACTAACACATTTGATGATAGGATGCAAATAGAGTGTGAATCCATAGCAAAGTGAAATTTCAAGCCTTGCAAAAGATATATATAGTATTTCCTGACATCCATGAAATTCATTTTGAAGATTTGCTAAAAATATTCAAATTCATAGATAAAAGTGTGTATATGTGTGTGATCCTTATGAAATGCTTACTATATTTCAGACACTGTTTTATGCAATATACGTGTATTCATTTCCTCCTTATTTCCACCTTGTGAGGTACATACAATCATAATTCCCATGACAGGAGGAAACAGAAGTACAGACTCCAAACCAAGCAGTTTGGCCATAGAGCGCACAATCTTCATCATACACTCTCTACTTACATTGGTTGATAATTGTGCAATGACAGGAAATCAGAAAGGAGGAGGATGGGCATCAAATAGAGAGAGTGTGAAATTTCCAAAGGATAAAGAAAGCTCTTGTGAAAAGTTGATACAACCTGTCAACTGAGCAATGTAGATAGGGCCATGGACTCTAGGGGTGGTCGGTTTGAGCTTCACTTCTTAGCTTTGTGACCTTGGACAGATGACTCAATGTCTCTGTGTCTGTTTTCTTATCCAAGTGTAGATAATTAATAGTATGTACCTATAGCATTGTATTAATAGTGTGGGTTATCTGAATAAAATCCCAAAAGTTAATCTGACAAATGGAATGGTTTCAGTAAATGTTAATTATCCCTATAACTAGCATCTGGGAAAGAAAAATAGCCCTCTTTATGATCATGTCCCAAAAATCCAACATGACAAATATCTTAGCTACTCTCAGTTTTGAAGCGGTGAGATTCGAGGTAATGTAGTGACCAGGCAGATGGAGAGGGAGCTTGCCCAGCTGACAGTGGGAGCAGGGGGGGTTTTGAGGTAGGAGTGAGGAGGTAAGTTAGAAAAAGCAGTAGGTTAAACCATTCTCTTTGTAGCAAATGGGACAAAGAAACATGGATAGGTAGCTGCATTAGAGCCTCATAGAAAACCCAGGAACGTTTCTGCATGGTTATAGGCAGAGCAAAATCAACCATAGGACAGAGGGACCCAACATGCTGGAAAGGGCACGGGCAGGTGGGCTGGCACATGAGGAGTGATGGAAGGGAAGGATGGGGGCGGGGCATGTGTGGAGTGATGGATGGGGAGGCTGGGTGGGTGGGGCGTGTGTGGAGTGATGGATGGGGAGGCTGGGTGGGCGGGGCATGTGGAGTGATAGATGGGAAGGTTGGGTGGGTGGGGCATGTGTGGAGTGATGGAGGGGAAGATCCTGTGGTCAGGCTGGTGGGGAGTGATTGGAAGCACATTTATTTTAGATACTGTTCGCTGAGAGCTTTACAGACCAGCATGAGCACTCTCCTGAAAGTTGCCCTTGTGTTCTCTATATTTTATCAGGAGGCCGGGGGCTGGGAAGCCTCTGGATAATGTTTCTCCAAACTTTTCTTTTTTTGCTATATTTAGAGCTTCAGTAAAGCAATTATAATAAAACATTTCACAAGTTCAAAGTACCTGTAAACATTTTGTAAATTAAATATTAAGACAATGTTTGATAATAATGATTTATGGTAATAAGTCATGTATTTAGGATATTCTCTAATATATTCAGTAGAAAAGATTCTGCATTTAGATGAGGACCTAACTTGTTGGAAGAAAAGAATATACGGTATGTTTTTCCTATCAGGTAAACTTTCACAGACTTCTGCTCTTCCCTGTAGCGTTTCAGTAAATGTTCTTTGCCCCTAGAAATCATTTACTTTCACATGAAGAAAACATTCATGAGGAGTGCTAAGCTGTATGGTGTCTGTGGATGCTTTTAAAAAATTTACAACTTCAGACACAAATGATCCACTAATGGTTATGATACAGGTAGTATAAGGAAAGTAAAATGGTAAATATAAGTTCATTTTCCTGCACTCTGCCAACAGCAGTGAAGATTGTGTTGGAAGTGCATGGGCAGACATGTGAGTGAAAAATCCTAAGGATGTTAAAATAAGCCCTCTTTGATTTTCCTTCAGTTTTGCTGCTTGAGAAGATAGACCATGATGACGTCTGCAACAAAACGCTAAAGATCACAGACTTTGGGTTGGCGAGGGAATGGCACCGGACCACTAAGATGAGTGCCGCGGGCACCTACGCCTGGATGGCCCCAGAAGTCATCAAGTCCTCCTTGTTTTCTAAGGGAAGTGACATCTGGAGGTACGCCTCACACACTTTGCTTCTGCAGATGTCTGTAGAAACTGGGTGCTATGCTTCCTATAGTAGTCCCAGAGTACTCCATAATTTAGCATAAAGAGTAACACATGCCTTTTTGAAGGCTTGATAGTTTTGATTAAGAAGACAATTATGCTCTCTGTTTCTGTCTTTATTTCTTTCTCTTCTTCTCTGTCTCTGTCTCTCTCTAGGCCTAAAACAAGAAAAATAAATCTGTAAGATTAAAAGAAATAAAATAAAAATAAACAAATAAATAAAATAAAAAGACAATTATGATCACAGTGAAATGGGTACTTAATTAAGGTTTTTGTTTTTATGACTATGTTAAGAGAGTCTTCTTGTAACATCTGAGATTTGATCAAATCGGTTATAACTGGAATTAACAGCAATGCTAAGACTTTGAATGTAAATAAAAATAAGTTTTCACTTTAAGCAAAATTTTGATTCCTCATGATTCACAGGCAGAACAGTAGTGTGGAAAGAATTTTGAGAAAAAAATTAAATTAGTTCTTTCATTTTAGACTGTGTCTTCTAAAGAGTAAAGCTTCCAGTTTGAGGATTAATAACTGGACTCAAATGGGGTTCCAGGCTGTCTAGATTTTCACTCAGCTTTGCACACTCAGAGTATGAAGACACTCTTAGTAACAGAATGACAAATAAAAACCACTGTTGAATAGTTGCCTGCAACAGGAGCTTACACACTCATACCTTTATTTAATGCTCGTAATATCCTGTGTAGAATATTTTTGATTATGAAATATCCTAAAAGTAGTTGTTACATATTAAAGTTCCAGCTTTTGTTTTTTGTTGTTTTTTAACAGCATTATTGAAATATAATCCACATCCCGCACACTTCACCTATTTGAAGCTTGTCCAAGCTGTGGCCCACAGGTCACATGTGGACCAGGACAGCGTTGAATGAGGCCCAACACAAATTCATAAACTTTCTTAAAATATGAGATTTTTTTGCAACTTTCTTTTTTTTGTTTTTAAAAAATATATATTTATTTATTTATTGTTTTAACATTTATTTATTTATTTTTTAATTGTTTTTTGACAGAGAGAGAAAGAGATACAGAGACAGAGAACTGAACTGGGGGAGCTCCCAGTTCAGCACATGGTTCCGCACGGGCTGGCGCCGGGATTTGATCCTCGGTCCCCGGCGCTGCAAAGTGAGCGCTTAACCCACTGAGCCATCCCGGCTTCCCCATATTTTTTTGTTTGTTTGTTTGTTTGTTTTTTTAACTCATTGGCTATCATTAGTGCTAATGTCTTTTATGTGTGACCCAAACCAATCCTTCCAATGTGGCCCAGGGAAGCCCAAAGGTTGGATACACCTGACCTATTTGAACTGTACAAATCAATGGCTTTTAGTATATTATATACCACAATCAATTTTAGAATATTTGCATAATCCAGAAAAAGAAACTATACCAGCTTAGTCATCACCCCCAACATCCCATTCCTTCCAGGCAACCATGAATGTGCATTTTATGTTTTTAGAATTGCTTATTCAGGACATTTCTTATAAATCAAGTCATACAATATATGGTCCTTTGTGGATGGATTCTTTCAATTAGCACAACATCCCCAGGTTCATCCCTGTTGCAGTATGTGACAGAATTCCCTTCTGTTTTCCATCATGTGGACAGACCACCTGTTGTGTATCCATTCATCTATCAAGGGGCACTCAGGTTGCTTCTCCTTCTTGTCTGTTATGATAAGTGCTGCTCTGAACACTCATGAACAGGTATTTGCAAGGATGTGTGTCCGGTTGTGTTGGGCATATCCAGAGGATTTTGACTGTTGGGCCGCATGGTAATTCTACGGTTCATCACTGAGGAGCTGCCAGTTAAGTCTCCCGGGCAGCTGGTCCAGTTCTCAGCTCCACTGCAGTGAACAGGGTTCCTGGTTCTCCACATACTCATCAGCACTTGACTTGTTGTTATCCGACTCTTTGATTCTAGCCATCCTAATACTTGTAAAGTGGTATCTCATTGTGGTTAAAATTCCAGGGTTTTTACCTAAGAGAAAACTAGGACTTACAGAGGAAATGTCTGTTGCTAAGAGTCCATATCTGATAAGTGGCAGAACTGCTATTTGATTCCAGAATTATCTGATTTCCAGTCATGGTCCACAAAAATTATTTGTCCCTTTAATCATTGAGAATACCGGAAATTACTTTCTCAAAATCACACATCAAGTCAATTGAAAGAACCCAGTAGTATAGATTCCTTTCAATTTAAAACTCATCCTCTACTTTTAAAACATAATTTAATTGTTCTACCTATGACTTCTTTTTTTTTTAAGATTTTTTTTTTATTGTTTTTGACAGAGACAGAGAGAGGCAGAGGCAGAGAGAGACAGAGAGAAGGGGGAGGGCCCAGAGCAGTCTCCACAGTTATACATCATCAGTTTTCAACATGGTTTGGTTCCACACAGGTGGGTGGGAGCCTCCTGCATGGGAGGCACGCCCCCTCGAGCCAGGGGCCCAACTAGGGGGCAAGAATCAATCTGGGGGCCTCCCGCATGGGAAGCACACCCCAGTCCAGCATATGGGTCCATACGGGCCAGGGCCAGGATTCAATCCTTAGTCCCCAGGGCTGCAAAGCTAGTGCTTCCCCCGCTGAGCCATCCCAGCTTCTCCTACCTATGACTTTTAAGAAGTTTATTTCTGGGGAAGCCGGGATGGCTCGGTGGGTTGGGCGCTCGCTTTGTGGCGCCGGGGACCGGGGATTGAGTCCCGGCCCCGGCCTGTGCGGAACCATGTGCTGAACTGGGAGCTCCCCTAGTTCAGTTCTCTCTCTGTCTCTGTATCTCTCCCTCTCTCTCTCCTCTGTCAAAATAAATAAATAAATAAATAAATATTAAAAACAAACAAACAAAAAAACTTATATCAGGGGGTTCTCTAGCATCTGATGGCTGTTTTTAAAAACTCAGATGCCTGGGCCTGCACCTAATGAATTAGACTGTCAGCTGGCAGACCTTGAGCACACGTGTCCTCATAGAACTAATTTTTTCCCTTGATTTAATTAAGATAATTTTCTGACCATATGATACCAACATACTTAAGTGAAATAGGTGATTCTTCCAAGAAATTATACTTCAAGAGCTAGTAAAATACATCAAAGTCTATTTCACATTAAAAATACTATTATTACTTCAGACTATAACTATTTCATTTTGTGTGCTTCCTTTACAAAGTACTTGACTGCTTTAAAACTGGTCGAATTTGGTACTCGACACATTTTGAAGGGAAAATTTTGTCCTGGTAACTTGTCTTTTGCTTGGTACTCATCATGCCTCCTGGAACCAATTAAGGACGAGTATCGAGGTACCACTGTAATTATGAGCTATGGGACATCTGTACAATCTAGATAAATGCTTTATAGCAAACTCATCTATTGTAAACATAGCAGATAGTCAAGAAGTCAGATAAAATTTTTCTAAAACCAGCCAAAATATGGGTCTTCAAATATATACACTCATTGGAGAGGTCATCTCTGAAAATCTGTTTATTTCTAATTCTCAGTTGTACAAGCTGAATTATCTGATTTTCAGTAAAAGCAGATAATTAGAAGAGGAGAGAGGGGTTGTTAAGCTGATAATAGTAAAAATGGCAGCTAGAAGCAAAATAGGTAACAGGAAGATAAAAAGCATGAAATGTTATGGAAAGGATGAGGAAATACTGATGTCTAGAGCCATCTGCTTGTGGAGCCACCCAGCTGCAGAATTTGTTACTGTGTTCAAGACTAGAGTCCTGGCAAGTCAGGAGGGTGAAGGGCGGGGAAGGCCACCTCTGAATTGCATGTACCTTTGCTTTGGAATCTCCTTTTATATATTCCCATAAAAATGATTTCATTCAGGAAATATTGTCCTACACCAAGTTTGGCCAACCCATGGCCTGTGGTCTGCATGTAGCCCAGGATGCTTTGAATGCAGCCCCAAACAAAATTCATAAACTTCCCTAAAACATGATGAGATTTTTTTTTACAAGTTATTTTTAGCTTATCAGGTGTTATTAGTGTTAGTGTATTTTATGTGTGGCCTGAGACAATTCTTTGGCCCAAAGGAAGCCAAAAGGTTGGACAGCCCTGTTCCATAATATGCAGTGCTGTGGATGAGTGTATTTAGTAGTGTATGTATTGATCATGTTGTCCCCCCTCCTTCCTCCAAACCAGAGGTTACACTGCAAGGTAACGAAGACGGATGTTATCATTGAAGTTTTACAGTACTTCCTGTGATTAACCCAGATTCACAGAGTAGGTGTCCAAGGCACTGAGGTTAAATTTCCCCTGGTTGTGAAACTACTCATAGTGAACAGCAGACTCTGGCCCCAAGCCTGAGATCCATGCTCTGGCTGCCACAGCCCTTGACTGGAAGGCTACTTGAGGACTCAGGGCATGGCCTCCATTATACTGTTCCCTATCTGGTTTCAGAGAACAGGAACATATGCATTACACGTGAGAAATATAGTTCCATCAGAGTAGTTCCATTTTTTCCACATTGGTTTTTACCAGGGAGCCCTCTTCGCTCTGGAAAAATGACCTATCCTGAGTTACTCATTCTCTGAAACTTCCAAGAAGCAAAGTCATACTCGTAGATTGTTACGGTTTGCTTTAGTTTTGCTATTTGCTAATGAGAATAGCAAGAAAGCTCCTTTGAATTTAGATGGTTTTTGTTATTCTAAGCTTTTATTTGGTCTTCTTCTCTGAGGTGACATGTACTGATTAATCTATGAACCATACTATAGATAATTTTCAAGAAACTCAACAGATACCCTTTGAAAAATATTCACTGCAATTTTCTTGCTAATAGTTATAGCATTGCATAATTTACTTCTATGTTATATATTCCTTTTTAAAGAAATAAACAAAACAGAAACAGAGTTATAGATAGAGATAAACTGATGGTCTCTGAATGGGAGGCAGTTTGAGGGGCTGGGTGAAAAAGGTGAAGCTAAGAAGTATAAATTGTCAGTTATAAAAAACAGTCACAAGGATGTAAACGACAACACACGGAATATAGTCAGTAATATTTTAATAACTATGTATTGTGTCAGGTGGGCACTAGACCAATCAGGTGATCACTTCATAAGGTATATAAATATCTAATCACCATGTGTATAACTGAAACTAATGTAATATTTTATGTTAACTGTTACTGGAAAAAAGCTTAGTACCTAAATTGCAAAAAAAAAAAAAAAAAAAATTTTTTTTAATATACAAGAGTGCTTTGAGATGGTTGAGCAGATATCACTATTACTTTATAGATAAGTTAATTCAAGGTCAACTTTAAGGTGCCTGCAAGTGGAGACTAGATGGTAGGTAGTAATACTCCCAAAGCTCAAACTCAAGTCTGCTGTCTCCAGATCCATCTGTCTCTCAGTGGTGCCTGTTAATCCTGTTCAGAGTCAGGGTCCCAAACTCGAGGACTCTGCTTAGGGCCAGTGGACTATCAGCTGGAGAGTCCCTGAGACCCTGCGAATGGCACATTCTTTTGCTTCTGCATTCTTTAAAAAAAACAAAAACGTTTTCAGTATTGAGTCTAGAGTCTAGTAGGGTACTAATGGAGTCTTCAAGGAGAAGTCATCATAACCAAGATGACCTGAATCTGAAGTCCAGAAGGCTTTCACCTCTGTGCAAGTGGTCTTCCCCACAGAGGACTATTTCCTTTGTGTTTGTGATGGGTGCATCCCACATTTCTCAAGATTGGGCGATAATTCACATTTTTTTGTTTTGTTTTTTGTTTGTTTTTCACTTAAACCTAATAAAGTTTTAACACATTAGAAAAGTAGATAGAAGGTTGGAATTCTGGGCAAGATGGCACAGTATGTAAACGTGGTGCTTGCCGCCTCTTATCACTACATTAAAATTACAACTAGGGGAAGCTGGCTGGGATGGCTCAGTGGGTTGAGCGCTCGCTTTGCATCCCCGGAGACTGAGGATCAAATCCCGGCTCCAGCCCATGCGGGCCCATATGCTGAACTGGGGTGTGCCCCCAGTTCAGTTCTTGCCGGGGCCTATGTGGGAGGCTCCTGGCCCAGTTCCTGCCCTGTGCAGCCCCATGCCCACCTGTGGAATGAAACTGGATGGAAAACTAATGCTGTCAACTGTGGAGACTGCTCTGGGCCCTCCCCCTTCTCTTTGTCTTTGTCTGTCTGTTTCTCTGTCAAAAAACAATAAAAATAAATCTTAAAAAAAAAAATTACAACTAACTTATAGAATAGTCAGCCTGGAGAAGCATCTGAAGTCTAGCTGAACAGAAATCCTACAACTAAGGATATGAAGAAGTGTACATGTTGAGATGGATAGGAGGGTTAGAGATGGGGAATGGACGGCCGCATACCCAATTGTGGAGGTTGAGCATGGGGAGGGATGTCTTTGGTGAAGGTTCCCCACGGAGGAGTGAGGCTCCCCAGCCCAGGGGTTCTGTGCCAGGTAAAAGAATCTCCACAACATTTGACTGAAAAACAGAGGGGATTTTGACTGTAGGAGTGAGATGGAGGGTGGCTGGAAACCCACACAACTTCTGAAAGGACACGTACACAGACTCAGTCATTTGGAGGCACCCACCCTGTGCTTCAGTGGAGGGACAGAGACTCAGCAGGCACCAGAGACATACAGGGGAAGACTGAGTTGTATAGCTTTAGGGTGAAGACTAGAGGGATAGTCAGCATTCTTCCTGTGTAGCCTATACAGGTAGACACCATCTTTCCTGTGCTGTGCCCTCCCCACCACACGGGCAAATCTGAAACTGCATTGGCTTGGTAAATTCTGCTTGTGCCACCCAATGACTCCCTGGGACCCCAACTCGCCCAACTGGTATGCCCTCAGAGTCACTTTTGGTGGCCACACAGTCAACCCTGCCCCTCACACTGCAGGAGGCTCTTTAAATAGCAAACAACAGGCCTCATCTCACATAGCACCAGAGGCACTGTTGGTGGCAGGCAGCCAGCTCTGGTCCATGCTGCAGTTTTTCATGGATAACTCTTGATGGTCCATGGGCCCAAAATTGGTGGCAGCAAGCCCAGAGCCCTAGGCTCAACACTGGCACCAAAACAGAATCTGCATTAACCTGATGAACAACATTCGCCCCACCCTAATGACTCCTTGAGACCCCTCATCACATAAATTGTGTTCCTTATAGGGCTCTATCAGCGGCTGAACTTTACAGGAGCAGGCAGGTTGGCAGCAAGCCTTGGGATGCTCTGGGTCTTGTTCTGAGCTGCCCCAAGCCCAGTGCTGGTTCACAGCATGGCGTCTCCCATACACTTCCAGATCCAACACAGGCACAACCAACTATGGATTGCTTTGTAGCTTCTACCAGGTAGCCTTGAGCAGACTACCAGTAGACAGTAGCTAATATGGGTCTGTATAGGAGCCAACAGGCCCCAGAATCAACACACCTGGAGACCAGATTCAGACCACAACAGAGCATTACCCAATTAGCCTCAGAAGTAGCACAGACAAAGGCACATGAGTCAGCTAGGCTGAATCCCCCTCTGAGTGTTCAGCTCCCACACTGTGGCTCATACACTGCCAGCATGGCCAATCCTCACAGCCAGTCAGCCTTAGAGTCAATGCCACCCATTGACCTGCCCACAGCAGTCAACCTTAACACAACACACACAAGGGGCACTCCTAAAGCACATGGCCCAAGTGACCATGGAGCCATTGCCACTGGGACATATGTAGGACACCTATCACACTGCCACATATAGATCTACCCCATACATAGAAACAAACACAGAGAGGCAGTCAGAATGAGGAAACAAAGAAATATGTCCCAAATGAAAGATCAAGAGAAACCTCTAGAAAAAGAACTAAATAAAATGGAGGCAAACAACCTACCAGAGACTGAGTTTAAAACATTGGTTTTAAGGATGGTCAAGGAACTTAGTGAGAAATATAACAGAGATAGTAAGCACAAAAAAGGATATAGAAACCACACACACAAAAAAAGTCAGAAATAAAGAATAAAATAAATGAAAAAAAAAAACCCCCAAAACACTAGAAGGAGTCTACAGCAGATTGGATGAAGCAGAAGATCAATTCAGCAATTTGGAAGACAAGGTAGTAGAAAACAGCTAATCGGACCAACAAAAAGAAAAAAATAATTTAAAAAGTAAGGATAGTTTAAGGCAGGGGTTTCCAACCTTAGGGCCGCAGACAGGTACCAGTCTGTGGCCTGCTGGAACCAGGTTGCACAGCAGGAGGTGAATAGCAGGCCAGCGAGCCAAGCTTTACCTGTATTTACAGCCGCTCCCCATCATTCGCATTACTATCTGAGCTCGGCCTTCTGTCAGATCAACAGCATCATTAGCTTCTCAAAGGAGCTCCTGCCCTACTGTGAACTACACATGTGAGGTATCTAGGTTACACGCTCTTTTTGAGAATCTAATGCCTGATGAGCTGAGGTGGAGCTGAGGCGGTGATGCTAGCACTGTGGAGCAGCTGCAAATACTGATTAGCATTAATGGAGAGGTTTGAAAGCACAGAGACAGTAATAAATCAGTTGCTTGCAGATTCATATCAAAACCCTATCAGTGAATGGCAAGTGACAAACTGCATCTGGTAGCAGGCTTTATAGTGGTAAGTGAGTTGTATAATTATTTTATTATATATTACAATGTAATAATAGAAATAAAGTGCACAATAAATATAATGTGCTTGAATCATCCTCAAACCATTCCTCTACCGCTCAGTTCGTGGAAAAATAGTCTTCCACAAAACCAGTTCCTGGTGCCAAAAAGGTTGGGGACTGCTGGTTTAACGGGGCTCTGGGATAAGATCAGGCATAACATTTGTATCATAGGAGAACCAGAAGTAGAAGAAAGACAGCCAGGGATTAAAAATCTATTGGAAGAAATAATGACTGAAACTTTCCTGATCTGGCAAAGAAAATAGACATACAAGTCCAGAAACCACTGAGTTCCAAATAAGATGAATCCCAAGAGGCCCACACCAAGATGTGTCATAATTAATGTGTCAAAGGTCAAAGGCAAAAAGAATTCTAAAAGAGTGAAAGGCAACTACTTACTTTACAAGGGAGCTCCCATAAGATTGTCAGCTGATTTCTCAACAGAAATTCTGCAGGCCAGAAGGGAATGGTACAAAATAGTTTAAAAGTGATGAAAAGAAGGACCTAAAGCCAATATTATTTTACCCAGAAAAGCTATTTAGAATTGAAGGACGGATAAAGAGCTTCCTAGACAAGAAAAAGCTAAAGGAGTTCACCACCACCAAATCAGTATTATAAGGAGTCGTAGAGGGACTTCTTTGAGGAGGAGGAGGGGTAAGAGGAAAAAATGATAAAAAATGTGAATAATAAAATGGCAATAACTATGTATCAATAATCACTTTAAATGTAAATGGATTAAATGCTCCAATCAAAAGACATAGGGTAGCTGAATGGATAAGAAAACAAGAGCCATACTTACACTGTGTATGAGAGACACATTTCAAATCAAAGGACACACAGATTGAAGGTAAAGAGATGGAAAAAGATATTTCACAAAAATCAAAATGAAAAAAAAGCTGAGGTAGCAATATTTATATCAAACAAAATAGAATTTAAAACAAAAACTATCACAAAAGCTACAGAAGGACATTAATAATGATTGATCCAACAAGAAAATATAACCATAGTAAACATCTGTGTAAAAAAAACCAAAACATCTGTGCATCCAACTTAAGAGCACCTAAATACCATATATAAAGCAAATATTGACTGACTTAAAGGGAGAGATGGACAGTAATACAATCATAGCGGGGGACTTTAGCATTGCGTTGACATCAATGATAGGTCTTCCAGACAGAAAACCAACAAAGAAACAGTGGCCTTAGATGACACATTAGACTGGATGGATTTAATTGATATTTTTAGAGCATTTCACTCCAAGGTGGCAAACTATACATTTGTTTTCAGTGCACAAGGAACACTTTCAAAATAGACCACATGTTACACCATAAAACAAGTTTCAGTATATTTAAGATTGAAATCATATCAAACATCTATGACCACAATGGTATGAAACTACCAATCAGTTGCAAGAAAAAAACAAAAACACACGAACACATGGAGGTTAAATAACATGGCACTAAACAATGAATGGGTTAACAATGAGATTAAGAAAGAAATCAAAAGATATCTAGGAAGAAATCACAAGATACCTTGAGACAAATGAAAATGAAAATACAGTGACCCAAGATCTATGGGACACAGTGAAAGCAGTCCTAAGAGGGAAATTCATAACAGTACAGACCTACTTCAAGAAACAAGAGAGATTCAAAGAAACAATCTAACCTTCCACTTAAGAAACTAGGGGAAAAAAACAAAAACAAAACAGCAAATAGCGAAAAGTGAGTAGCAGGCTGAAACTACTCATAATAAAGGTCAGAGATGAGATAAATGAAATAGAGTCTAAAAATGCAATACAAAAGTCAATACAATCAAGAACTGGTTCTTTAAAAAAAAATTAAAAAAAAACTTTAACCAGACTCATCGAGAAAAAAAGAAATAGGACCTAAGTAAATAAAATCAGGAATGAAAGAGGAGGTGTGATAGCTGACACCACAGAAATACAAAGGATTATAAGAAAATATTATGAGCAATTATATGCTGACAGATTTGATAATCTGGAAGAAATAGATGAAATCCTAGAAACATTAAATCTTCCAGGACTGAATCTAAGAAGAAACAGAAAATCTGAACAGACAAATTACTATTAATGAAATTTAATCAATAATTTAAAAACTCCCCAAAAACAAAATTCCTGGACCGGATGGCTTCATGGTGAATTTTATCAAACACTCAAAGAAGAATTAACACCTATTCTTCTCAAACTATCCCAAAAAATTTAAGAGGAGGGAAGGTTACCAAGCACATTCTGTAAGGCCACCATTACTCTGGTTCCAGAACTGGACAAAAACATTACAAAAAAAGAAAACTATAGGTTAATTTCCCTGCTGAACATAGATGCAAAAATCCTCAATAAAATATTAGCAAATTGAATTCAAATACATTAAAAAGGTCATATACCATGATCAAGTGGGATTTATTCCTGGGATACAAGCATGGTTCAATATACACAAATCAATTAATGTGACACATCACATAAACAAAATGAAGGATAAAAATCAGATGACCATATCAATAGATGCAGAAAGATTGTTTGACAAAACTCATTTATGGTAATTCTCAGCAAAGTGGGAATAGAGGAAACATATCTCAACATTATAAAGGCCATATATGACAGATTCACAACTAACATCATAATTAATGGGGAAGAGCTAAAAGTGTTTTGTTTTGTTTTGTTTTCCTTTAAGCTCAGGAATAAGGCAAGGATGTTTTATGTCACCACCTTGTATTCAACATAGTGTTGGAAGTCCTACCTACAGCAATCAAGACAAGAACAAGAAATAAGACATCTAAATGAGAAAGGAAAAAGTAAAATTGTCATTGCAGATGACATGCTATATGTAGAGAACCACAAAGATTCCACCAAAAACTATTAGAACTGATAAATGAGTTCAGTAAAGTAGCAAAACACAAAATTAATATTCAGAAATCAGTTGCATTTTATATACAAATAATGAACTATCAAAAAGAAATTAATCAGCTGACCTCATGGCACAATGGTAGTGCATCTGACTCCAAAAAGAGAAATTAAGAAAATAATCCCATTTACAATTGCATAAAAAAATACCTAGGAATAAATTTATCCAAGGAGGTAAAAAACCTATACTCAGAAAATTATAAGACATTGAAGAAATTGGAGAAGATGCAAACAAGTGGAAGCATGTACCATGCTTATGGATAGGAAGAATTAACATTGTTAAATTGTCTGTACTATCTAAAACAATCTATAGATTCAGTGCAATCCTTATCAAAATATCAATGTAATTTCTCATAGAACTAGGACAAATAATCCTAAAATTTACATGAAACCATAAAAGTCCCAAAATAACCAAAGGCAATCTTGAGAAAGAACAAAATTGGAGGCATGCTACCTGATATCAAACTATACGACAAGTCCATAATAATCAAAACAACACAGCACTGGCATAAAAACAGACATTTAAGTCAATGGAATAGAATGAGTTCACAGAAATATACCCACATCTATATGGTCAGTTAATCTATGACAGAGGAGGCAAGAACATACAGTAGGGTAAAGACAGTCTATTCAATAAGTGGTGTTGGGTAAATTGGATAGATCTATGCAAAAATATGAAATTGAACCACCTTCTCACTACATATACAGGAGTAAACTCAAAATGGATTAAAGACTTACATGTAAGACCCAAAACCATAAAATTCCTAGAAGACATAGACAGTAAACTCAGATATTACCCTTAGTAATATTTTTTTTCCGACCTATCTCTTTATTCAAGGGGAACAAAAGAAAAACTAAACAAATGGGACTATTCAAACTAAAAAGATTTTGTACAGGAAAGGAAACCATCAACAAAACGAAAAGACATCCTCCTAAATGAAAGAAGACATTCACCCATGATACTTCCAATAAGGGATTAATATCCAAAATTTATAAAGAACTCATACAACTCAACATCAAAAAAAAAATGCAATTAACAAACCGTCAGAGGACCTGAGCAGACATTTTTCCAAAGAGGAAATATAGACGGCTATTGATATATAAAAGATGCTCAATGTCACTAATCATAAGAGAAGTGCAAATTAAAACCACAGTGACATACCTCCTCACTCCATTCAGAATGACTGTTATCAATAAATCAACAAACAAGTGTTGGCAAGGATATGAAGAAAAAGGTACCCTCGTGCACTGTGGGTGGGAATGTAAATTGGTGCAGCCACTACGAAAAACAGTATGGAAGTTCCTCAAAAAATTAAAAATAAAACTACCTTACGACCTAGCAATTCCACTCCTGGATATTTGTCCAAAGAATTCCAAAACACTTAATTTGAAAAGATACATTCACTCATATGCTCACTGCAGCAGTATTCACAATAACCAAGATATGGAAGCAACCGAAGTGTTTATCAATAAACAAATGGATGAAGTGGTATGTACACACAATGGAGTATTACTCAGCAATAAAAAAATAACAAAATCTTACCATTTGTGACAATATCGATGGACCTAGAGGGTATTGTGCTGAGTGAAATAAATCAGAAGAGGAATACTCATACCATGTGATTTCATGTACATGTGGAATTTAAAGAACAAAATAAATGAGCAAACAAAACAGGAACAAACTCATAGATACAGAAAACAAACTGATGGCTGCCAGCTGAGAGGGGTTTGAGGGGGTGGATGAAAAAGTGAAGGGATTAAGAAGTACAAATTGGTAGTTACAAACTACGTACTCATGGGGATGTAAAGTACAACAGAGCATATAGTCTATAGTATGGAAATAACTGTGTAGTGCCAGGTGGGTACTAGACTAGTCAGGGGATCACTTCATGAATTATATAAATGTGTAACCACTACATGTATACCTGAAACTAATATAAAATAATATTGAATGTCAACTGTAATTGAAAAATAAATATAACAGTAGGACTGCATGATTTATGTTAATAGAAATATAAAAGAAGGTAAATATGACATGTTTATGCATTTCAGTTGTAAGGACCAGACGTTCTGCTTTTGGCGGGACAACCCAATTTTGAACAATTTGTCCCGCATCCCGCGGCGTTTTAAAAAAGTCCTGATTTTTGGAAAGAATGCACAACAAGCTAGGGAACGGCGGGAGATAGACCAAATTTTTAATCAAGAACCCCCTCCGCCCTGGTCAATGGTGTCCTGCTTTACCAATGTTAAAATCTGGTCACCTTAGTTTAAAGTCAAATGAGTGATCTGAAATGAATGTAATTTTCGTGTAATAACAAAAGATAAATAATTTGAGTGCACTTTCTGTTTTGAAGATGTAGGGAAACTAAGTTGCTGACTGGGATTGTAGAAGAGGGCAAATATATCTAACATACAAGCGTACTTCTGGGCTCCTGTAAGCAACTTTACAGTCTGCGGTATGGATGTGGAATGAACTGTGGTCCTCAGCTTCATTTTAGAAATTAATTTATAAGTCTTAACACTGTGTTATTTCTTGGTGTTTGTAATGGCCTTTGCCTTTGAAAACCTAAAGCAGCAGTAGAGCTACGTCACATCATCTGACACTGAGAGCATGGCTGCTACTGTTAACCTTTGCTTTTCATTTGCATTTCACATCAGCCTCCTCCATTATGAAAATAAGATGTCACTTGCTACCTACTTAATGGTAATGCCCATTACCAGTAAGCAGTATGCTGAAAACATTAGTAACACATCTCCTCAGATATGAAGGGAAAGGCTGGTAGATAAACAGTTTCAAGAAACTGCTTAAAAATAATCCACGTGATTTGAGCTCAGTCCTGTGGTGTGTAGCACATGATTTCTGTAGGGCTTGAATATTCATGTCCTAACAATCCTCAAGAGGTTTTATCTAGGTGTGGGAAAATGAGATAAAAGGACTAATATCAAAACAACCACATCACTCCCAAAGTGTGGCCTGGTGTGGACCCTGCTCAATTCGGTGCTGTACTTTACTGCTCTTAAGCTTTCATGTTTGTTAAGTAGTTGAAAGTCATGTGATGAATGCGCAGCTGATTTCTGGAAAGGAATGTGAGATGTAAACTAGCAGAGTCCACCTCTCACCTTGGGATAAGAGCCGCTTAGGGGCTTTGTTGGAAGAGAAAAGGTGGAGGAAGGTGCTGATGCATTTATCCCTCCAACTGCGTCTTATGGAAAAGACAGTGTTAAACCCATTTAACTTTACGACACCTTTCCTTTCTAGCTATGGAGTACTGTTGTGGGAACTGCTCACAGGAGAGGTCCCCTATCGAGGCATTGATGGCCTCGCTGTGGCTTATGGGGTAGCAGTCAACAAGCTCACTTTGCCTATTCCATCCACCTGCCCTGCGTCGTTTGCCAAGCTCATGAAAGGTATTTGTGCACCCTGTCTTTGCGTGTCTGTGGGGGCAAGGGGAATCTCTTATTAAGAACGTCTATATTTTTTTAACCAAAAGAGTAATTTTTGTCATTCTAATTTTCAGATGCTTTTAGGTACTTAGACTGTTTTAAGACCTCGAAACCTTGTCTTTAACCTAAGATCAGGTCTAAGTAACTAAAAAACAGTCGTTTTATCAGTGACTCATTTATGTACAAAATTCAACTGAATGGTAATGAAGTTTTCACCAAGTCCACTAGCAGAGTTCAAAGCCAGTCCTGAGTTGGCTTCAGATCTGCTATTTTAAATCCTACCTGATGATGATCAAAAATGTTTTACAGTCTTAACTGGCATGGTCCGCCATGACCTTATCTGTTTAATCCTTATCTTTTAAAAATTAACTATTTTTATAAGCAGCAAGTTAACTTACTTAATTAACCCCATCTTGTGATTATAATATTTCAGATTTTGGTTTCCCAGGGTTGAGAAATAGAACTCTGTATCAGTAAGTAATCTGGCCACCTGAGGCCCCAAAACAGAGTTCCTGGGAAGGCATGGAAGGCCCATGTCCATGTGCTGATGTCATATAATAGAGACAGCAAGAGCCCTGTTTCATAGGAATTGCTATGCATGCTGCTGACATGCACGCGGTGTGAAATAGTTTGCAAAATTGTTATCAGTAGATTTTTTAAATCTTCCGTAGACACTGTCAGCATGGGCTGGTAAGCTAAACTATTCTAATAAATGGGATGAATGTGATCCTTGTTGATTTCAGAATGCTGGCAACAGGACCCGCATATTCGTCCATCATTCGCCTTAATTCTTGAGCAACTAACTGCTATTGAAGAGGCGGTTATGACTGAAATGCCTCAGGAATCTTTTCATTCCATGCAAGATGACTGGAAGCTAGAAATTCAACAAATGTTTGATGAACTGAGAACAAAAGAAAAGGTGAGTGATGTGTATATTTATATATTTATAATGACCTAATATACTCATATTTATGAAGGTGATGGGAACATGAGTCAGCAACTACTGTTAGCATTATTTTAAACTATTTTCAGACATTAATATTTATTAATTCTTGCCTTCAGATGAAAACAAAACAGAACTGTCCTTAAAGTGTGAATTGGAAAAGAAACAACCTTTTATTAGAGAAATTTTGAAATGTTAAAAAAAAAAGGAAAGGATAGTATAATAAACCATTTGTATGCATTAATCAGCTTTAGTAATTGTCAATATTTTATCATTTCGTTCATCTCTTTTCTCTATTTTTTTCTTTTTTTTTAAGATTTATTGTTTGAGAGAAGATCAGAGAGAGAGATAAGAGAGAGATAAAAGAGGGAGGCCCAGAGCAGTCTCTATAGTTGTACATCATTCGTTGTGACCTGGTTTCATTCCACACAGATGGATGTGGGGCCATGCAGGGCAGGAACCGAACTGGCGGCCCTCCCGCATGGGAAGTGAGAACGTTCACCTCCATCCTGGCGGTTACCAGTTGCACTACAGTTCAGCATATGGGTTTGCATGGCCTGGGGCCGGGACTCAATCCCCGGACCTCGCAGTTGCAAGGCAAGCACTCAACCTGCTGAGCTATCCTGGCATCCCACATACTTATTTTTTAAACTGGAGTATTTTAAATTAAATCCTAGACTCATGTCATTTTACCCTTAAATGTTTCAATATGCAACTCTAACTGGTAAGAATTTTCAGAATAACTTTTTTACCATTATTATCTTAAGAAGTAACAGTAATTCTTTGATACCATATAATGCTTCATATTCGAATGCCTCAGTTTGTTTCAAAGAGTTCTTCTTTACAGTTGGTTGGTACAAATCAGAATTTAAACAAGGTCTATATGTTGTTCTTAGTTGTGTCTATTATAGCCTGTTTTGTGCTAGTTCCCCCTCCCCTAACCTTATCTCCAAGGTATTGCTTTTTGTTGGGAGAAACTGGGAACACGTGTAATTCTTTTTTTTTAAGATTTTTATTGTTTTTGACAAAGAGAGATACAGAGACTGAGAGAGACAGGGAGAAGGGAGAGGGACCCAGAGTAGTCTTCACTGTTGTACGTCATTAGTTTTCAACAGTTTCATTCCACACAGGTGGATGGGGGGCCACGCAGGGCAGGAACTGGGCCGGGGGCCTCCCACATGGGAGGCACGGGACTCTGTGAGCCAGGGGCTGAACTGGGGGTGGGGGGCAAGAACTGAGCTGGGGCCTCCTGCATGGGAAGCACAGCCCTGTTCAGCATATGTGTCAGCACGGGCCAGGGCCAGGACTCGATCCTCAGTCCCCGAGACTGCAAAGTGAGCCCTCAACCCTCTGACCCACCCTGGCTTCCCCCAATAATGCTTTTCTAAATAAAGAGTCCATGTGTTTGTTCTAGTTTATGACATTGCAACATGGGATTTTGGTGTAACTAAGGATCATGTGGTATGGCTCTGCCTTCCATCTCTAGACTCCACATTGATCATAATACGAAAGGCCAATGGCCAACCTAAACACAAAGGAAAGAGCAAGTGAGGGAATTAAAAGTTGTGGTTTGAATCTATATACATAAACATTTCTTGTGCTGCTATTTATACTACTGTGTATGATGACAACACACCATATATGCAAATTCTACCCTTGAGTAGCTTACTTCTACTGTTACCTTGCTGAATTGGGAATTAATGCACACATGTCAAAAGTGTTCCCCAAAGTGCAACTGTTTTCTAGAAAAACAAAAATACAGTTTAAAAACATGTTTATGGGGAAATTGTTCTGCGCTTATAATTTTTTCCAGTGAACCTGTATTGAATACCTAACTGTGTGCTGGGACCAGGGTTAGGATGCAGAGATGGGCATGGCAGTCTGTCCTTGGATGGTCCTTTGAATACCAGGCAAGGGATTTGGGTCTTGGTAAAGAGGCCTTTTGTACGACCTTGGCACACCTTCCAGCCAAATACTGAAGTCAGCCTCCTCCTCACTCCCGCTGTGCTTCCTTTTTTGTGATAATGGGATTGACCGTTCTGTTACATACCCAGTCTCAGGTTTTTGAAGTTGTTTGTCTTGGTCTCCTATGCAATGAAGACCATCCTTGGGAACTCACTCCTCTAATCCTTGTCCTCATGTCACCTGATTTACGGCAGCACTATCCTAGCTGGTCACTCAGCTTCTGATCTTGCTCCCTAACCGACCCCCTTACCATCACCAGTGACCTTCTCTAAGACACAAATCTCAGCATCTTTGCTTCAATGACCAACTCCATTTCCTTATTCACTTCGGTTGTGCTTCCATATTGTGCCTCATGTTGTCTTAAACCATCCTGTGCCCCTGAGACCATGCTCTTGACTTCTGGCCTTTGTCCAGTACACTGTCCCCTCCCCAGCGTTCAGCCCCACCCACACTCACTGGCTGCTTCCTTCTCAGTCCTTCAGAACCCTACCCTTCATCTGTTGCATCAGATAAACTGTGTGATGGTGTCCTGTGCCTTCCTTATTACGCCTGTCACTAAGTCACACTTTATTATTATTTGCTTGTTTAATTGTTCTTGGGCTGCCTTTTCTGCAAGATAATAAGTTCACGAGCTGTACTATTTCATTCTTGGTCATTTTCATCCACAGCATGAACAAAGTAGGCATTAAGTAACTCTAATTAAAGTTTCTTAATATGCTCCTGATATGTATTGTAATAGAGGAGAGATGTTGGTCATTATTATTACTATTTTAAATGAAAGAGGAATTCACAAATGAATAAATGCTATGAATCCTATTATGAATCTTATGCTGTAACAGAGGCATACAACTCAGCTGTTTAACTTCTCATTATACACGGCTGTCCAGAAAAAAATCCAACCACAAATGTCTCTATTTTTCATATTACATGGTTGGATACTTTTCAGACAGCCCTTGTATATCTTTGAGAAACTCCCACATATCTGCACAGGAAATTAAGGTTGTTCACTGAAGGATTGTTTGTAATAGTGAAAAACTAGAAGCAACCCCAATATTTATTAACAGGGGAATAGATGCCTAAACTATTGTATATTTATACTGTGGAAATCTGTACAGTAGTAAAAATGGATGAAGTCTAGCTACAGTGGCAAACAACATTGGGTGGAAAAAGTGAGTTGTAGAAGAATAGTTACATTAAATACCATTTATGTAAACTTATAAAATCCCATGAAACTATTCAAATGTACAAGAAGATTAACAGTATAGACAGGGAAGGATACAGATCAATCAAGAACTGCAGATCTGAAGAGGGAGGGGACAAGGTCAGGGTCTACCGCACGCACATAAGACTTTAGCAGACCTGAAACAGATGGTAAAAATTTAGCATTAAATATTGATGGTGAGTGCATGGACATTTGCTATTTCAGTTACAGTATGTTTTAAATATTTCATAATTTTAAATGATTAAAAATAAAGGTTATAGAGAAATATACAAGAAGCAAAAGTCATTTTTTTCTAAAGTCATTTTTTCCACGTAGTGGAATTAATAGGTGATTAACTCTCTTCCTTAGATTTTTCGGTATGTCGTGTAAGTTTAAAAATGCAAAACGAGCAAATGCAACCGTAGCCCCTGACACCCCTAATAATCCCATAGAGCTCCTGTGAGAAGTAACAGTTCAAGATCACACCCTGGCGTTGGGTTTGGGTGTCAGCCTCCCCAGGACGAGGATGGCCAGGTGGTCAGCAGAGGGGTCTGACAATCTGACCAAAGAGCAGACATGGACGCAGCAATGGTTGCTGAGCTGTCCTCACTCACTGGAACCTTCTAGTAGGTGAAGGAAGAGATATGTTTCATGTTGTTCCTGAGTTCAGAGCTGAGCAGTTCTGGGAGGATGCTCCCAAAATTGGGATTAAAATTTGGTCCTGGAATCAAGAACTCTCTAACTTCAGAAGCTGCCTCATGCCAGCAGAATTCACGTGGACTGTGGGGCTCTCTGTGTGGGGTGCAAAACACGGTGACAGACCCTCCCTGTTTTTCAGCATGAAGTCTTTAGCGGAACTCCAGATTCCGTAGTGAAGACCAAGGACTGGAGCCAGACAGGCCGGGTGGCACTGGGGCTCTGCTGATCTGATCTGTTGTCCCTCTGCTGGCCTCCTCTCCCTTAAGTGTCATGTCTCAGGAACACTGTGGCCCTCAGGAACCACGCTGGGCTCAAATGAGAGATGCAGGCACAGGTGCCTGTTCCTTAGGAAGTGCCAATTGTTAGCCTTAGAACAGAGAATGTGGTGGCCTGAGTGAGGGGCAGCCTCCCCCACTCCCAGGCCCACGTGATGGGGAAACTGGGCTCTGGGCACTGGTACTCGGACATGGCTGACTGGATTACTGTGCAAACCCTGTGGTTCTCTGAAGGGTTACTTTCGGTGACAGTATGTTTCTTGGAGACTTTCATGCAATTTATTAACTTTTACACTTCCCCAGATTG
Organism: Craseonycteris thonglongyai; assembly: GCA_004027555.1. Lineage (NCBI taxonomy): Eukaryota > Metazoa > Chordata > Mammalia > Chiroptera > Craseonycteridae > Craseonycteris > Craseonycteris thonglongyai. Next base: position 32,364 of record PVKE010005134.1, read on the forward strand.
TGTTTAGGAATTCTAAAATCATGTGTTTAATAGCAAAAATGAAAAAGGTTTTGGGGAGTGGAAGAGGACTTTGAGGAGAAAAAAGATGTGAAATTACAGGATTTGAAATTTGTAAGTAATAATTATATAAATGGCTAACCACTATGCTGTACACCTGAAACTAATATCAAATAATATTGACTATCAACTATGATAGAAAAATAAAAAAATAAAAACTATTGGAAGTAATGTTAGTTATTGTTACATTTTAAACTATTTATTTTAATTAAAGATAATTATTTATTAATAGAGACACATCCAGTGAGTTAATTCTTCATATATGTGATGTAAAAATGAGAATGCATGCTTTAGGAGTTGAGCTTCGCTCTCTATTTTGAGGTTTTATAGTCATCTCTTTGTTATCCTTTGGATTCATTTTTTAGCTCTCCTATGGTGGTGTCTGCTTTTTCTTTTTGTGTGATTTTTGCTCCTTGAAATACAGCATTTATGGTATCCTGTGGACCTTTGACTTATAATTAAAAAATATATGCTACTTTTTCTTGCAGGAAGGTTTCTAACAGCATCTTGTTGATGGAGTCAGGCACAGTACATGTGCTCTATCTGCCTTTCTTGTTCACTGATTGCTTGAGGACAGAGGCGTTGGGCTCAGAATTAACGGTCTGTAACTTGGCAGTGTTCTGCATTGTTCAGCCTCCATAGATACTGGTTCCTCCCTAAATTCCTCGCTTCTTATCTCCATGTGTCTGTCTCTGTGCATTGGATGTACAGAGTGTCTTTGAACCACTCTAGGTAGTCAAGTCACCGTTAATGATTAACCTCTTCTGCCAGGTGTCTGCATCTGCCATTATGAGAATGGCAATTAAACACATATTACTGCTTAGTAATCGCAGCGACCAAAAGAATTTTCTGTGTGTGCTGTATAACTTCAAAGTATTCAAAGGGGTTCCACCACCCCACACATTTTTATTTTTAAAAGTTTCAAAATTCATTCAAAAGGAAGAGAACTTTGGCTGCTTTCTCTTTGCTATTATTTTTTCTCCTGTGAAGTCTTAGAGATGTAATTTTGGTTTGTTTGGGGTTTTTTTATGCATGAAATTGTTGCAAGGAGATTCACATTTTAGCTTGGGGCCTGGAATTAAAAACGGCTTCTTTTTCAATTATTATAGCAGTAGCACACAAAAAGCCTGCTTGAATTTGCTGCCCTTATCTCTTCCTCATGCCATTTCATTTTACAATAGCTAACTGGATTGATACCAGCACCACTGAAAAGTAATCTCTTAACAAAAGGGCAGACAGTAATGAACTAGAAATTGGAAGTTGATGGGAAATTATCCTCTGTCCCCAAATACACTACAGTAAAATCTCCGAATTGGACAAACTATTTGGAGAAAGCCACCAGTTAAATAATGGATCCCAGAATTAAAAAAAATATATGTAATGTTTTATTCTTTCTTTCTCTTTTCAAGCAATATGGAGTAATTTATATCTGGCACAATTTTGTGGAGAAATACTCATCTGCTCTCTAAGAAAGAATCAGCTGGTACATATGAGCAGAAGTGATTTGAATATCAGTTGATCTTAAGCAAATTACTTCTCCTGCAATTGTATTTATGAAGCTTGTTTCTAAAAATAAATTTAAAGAATGTTTTGGGGAAGCCAGGATGGCTCAGTGGGTTAAGCGCCCACTTTGCAGCTCCGGGGACTGGGGATCGAATCCCGGACCCAGCCCGTGGAGACCCAATATGCTGGACCCACATGGGTGTGTTTCCCATGTGGAGGCCCCCTAGTTCAGTTCTTGCCCCCTGGCTCGAGGGGACACGCCACCCGTGCAGGAGGCCCCTGGCCCAGTTCCTGCCCAGCGCGGCCCCCTCACCTACCTGTGTAGAACAAAACCATGTTGAAAAAAAACTGATGATGTATAACTATGGAGACTGCTGTGGGCCCTCCCCCTTCTCTCTGTCTCTGTCAAAAATAATTAAAATAACTAAATAAATAAATCTTTTAAGAATGTTTCAAAGATAAATTTCAATTCACTTTGGTAGAATTACCTAAATTCAGAATTAGTTTGGTCTGAATAAATAATGTGTTTGGTTTTAGAGCTCTCCAGTGTCTTCTTGATAGTATGGCATTTATTTGTGAGGGTGGTCTGTGTTTACTTTCCTTTATGACAGCTGTACCAACAGCCTCCAGTTATTCTTTGAGCCCATCTGTAAAAGCCCTGAGGCTTAGTGGACTTGAGTGGCATTTAGTCTGGGTTCAGCTCTGGATTCTTCCATGAGCCTCCATCTTATTTTCTTCACACATCATATGTTTGAGGGGAGCCCTATGTGAGGTGCGGCCTGATTGTATAAACTGTGAAGTGTTTGCACATTGCTCTCAGCACAAAGCCAGAGCTCCACTTAAGAAGGCGGAGTTTCTAACAAGTGTTTGGTATTGGGTTGTCCGAGCAGTGTTAATACAGGTTTGTGGATGCCTTGGTTTCTGTGTGAGGGCGTCATTTAGCAGCAGGAGCTAGGGAGCAGCAGCAGTTCAGGACAGACAGGAATGTGTGTGTGTCTGGCAAAGAATAGAACACTGCAGAAAGGAAAAAAGTGGGGGGATGTGATTTGAAAACTTTGTAGAGTCCTCAGTTTCATTATTGACAATTTTTGTCTAAGAATAAAAGTATTTTTAAGCCCATAGATTTTCCTTTTTCTCAGAAGTTCAATAATTCTAAAACAACACCAAGAGGAAGTTAGACTCGAATCAGGAAGTATTGTGACACTTTTTAAAGTTAGTTCATGCCTGCATATAAGGCAATACTTTCTATCTACCTGTGGGATCCTGAAAAGCTTTCTTTAAGTGAATATATTTTCCACCGACTTATAATTTTAGAAGTGTCTCCTTTTCATTTCTGATGGTCCTTCAGCTGACTCCTAACACATTAGCTTTGTTTTTTTCCTTAATCTTGCCACCAAGATATTTTGATCTCTCAGCATACTCTTAAATACCCTGAGAAATCCTTAAGTAAAGAAACCTGAACTGCAGTCTTTTGTAACTAGAATAATTATCCTTTTATTAGCCAAGCTTTAACTTGTAGCTTTATTTCAAAATGAATCCTTCTCATCTCACGTTGTTGCTATGTGTTCATGTATTAATACTTTTTATGTGTCAGATGATGGAGAAGGCAAGAGATAACGAGATATGTTAAAATCGAGTTGAAAATTTTCCAGTGCCTCTTTTAGGGTCATGAACCTGAAATAGCAAGGTGAGGTCTGTACATGGGCTTTGGTTTCAGTCTGAGTTGGTGATGTGCCGAGAACAGCTGCGACTGGGCTGTAGACAGCGCTGTGCTGTGAGGCCCGCAGCGGCCAGGTGGTAGGACTGAAGAGGAGGAAGGTTCTGCTCGGTAGTGATGCTGGGTGGCTTTCTGTCTCAGGAGCTACGGTCCCGGGAGGAGGAGCTGACACGAGCCGCCCTTCAGCAGAAGTCCCAGGAGGCCCTGCTCAAGCGGCGGGAACAGCAGCTGGCGGAGCGTGAGATTGATGTGCTTGAGCGGGAGCTCAACATCCTGATATTCCAGCTAAACCAGGAGAAGCCCAATGTGAAGAAGAGGAAGGGGAAGTTCAAGAGGAGTCGTTTAAAGCTCAGAGATGGACATCGAATCAGTTTACCTTCAGGTATAACTTTGTCTTCATGTTTCACAGGCTTGTTGTCTGTCATACATAATCAGCTGCTTTGTGTCGTTAAATCTGGGGACAGATAGGGGAGGAGATTCTCAGACATTAAATGAATAAGTGTCTTTAAGGGCTGCTATAGTGCATGGTCATAAAGTGACAACTTAATATGTTTCCACGTATCAAGCAGTGTAAGGCATACATTACAGTACATTGCATACAGAGGACTTAGCTCTCAGCAGTCTTTCTTATTATGGATTCATTGATTTACTCCTTTTGAAATCAAAGCAGATTTCTTTTTTAGCTGATTGTGCTGAATCAGCATTGCATGAATCTGTGGAAATCCAGGACTATTGCTATTTCATCATTAAGTTTATTGCTTCCACTAGGATCTATAGTCTTTATCTGGTCATAAGTCAATTTGGGACATTGAAGATGCTGTTAGCAACATCAACAAAATATATCTGTACTTTAGTCACTTTCATTTGTGGGTTGACAAATTTTTAGGTATAAAAATGAACCAGTAAATCTAGGGAACCTTTTAAAAATATTTTTAAAACATTGTGACAATAACAAAAGGATTACATGTGTTAGGAGAAACTACACAGAATGAAAAATAGCAAACATATATGAGGACTGTCTGGAAACAATCCAGCCATAGTCAGTCTAATGAGAATGGTAATATGGCTGGATTCTTTTTGGACAACCCTCATATTTATTTAACAAATTAAGTTCTTTACTATGTTTTATACTTGATTTAAGAAAAAACCTAATCTCTCTGTATTTTGTAATTCTTTCTAACACTTGGGAAGAATGATAACAGAAAAAAAACTGGCTATACTTTTATAAATTGTTCATAAAATATTTATACTCCCTATCTCTCTATTTTCCTATTATCTGTTGCAATACTTTGGTATTCTAGTGTTTTCCTAAGATGTTTGCAAATGGCTGGAAATATTATTTAAATAACAATAACAACAGTTTTGTTTTATATAAAGTATGTATAAATTGTCCTGTAAAAGACTTATCTTAAGAAACAAGAAAAATCACAAGTAAACATCCTAACATCCCATCTTAAAGAACTAAAAAAATAACAGCCCCAAAGCCAGCAAAAGGAAGGTATTAATAAAAATTAAAGCAGAACTAAATGAAACTGAGAACAGAAAAACAACCAATAAAATTGATAAACCACAGGCTAGGCTCACCAAAGGACAAAGAGAAGAGACACAAATAATCAAAATTAGAAAAAAGAGGAGAGAAATTATAACAGATAATACAGAAATACAAATGCTCATAAGAAAATATAATGAAAGGCTTTATACCACCAAAGTTAACAACCTGTGAGAAACAGACAAATTTCTAGAAACATATAGTTTACCTAGACTGAACCAAGAAGAACTGGATAACCTAAATAGACCAATCAACAGTACAGAACATGAAACATTTATCCAAAACCTCCCCAAAGGCAAAAGTCCTAGACCAGATGGTCTTACCAATGAAACCAGATGGTCTTACCAATGAATTTTATCAAACATTCAAAGAACTAATGCCTCTTCTCTTCAGATGTCAAAAAAAATTAAGCTGAGGCAATACTACTCAATTCATTCAATGAGGACAACATTACCCTAATACCAAAACCTGGAAAGGATAACACACAGAAAAGAAAACCATAGACCAATATCTCTGATGAACACTGATGCAAATATCCTAAAAAAAATATTAGCAAATAGAATACAACAATGAATTAACACAATTATATACCATGATTACATGGGAATCATCCTAGGGGCACAAGGATGGTTCAGCATACGCCAATCAATCGATGTAATACACCACATAAGCACAATAAAAACCATATGATTATATCAATAGATGCAGAAAAAACATTTGACAAGATACAACATCCACTTATGATCAAAACACTGAATAAAATGGGAATTGAAAGAGAATACCTCAACATAATTAAGGCCATATATGACAAATCCACAGCAAATATACTGAATGGGGAAAAGCTGAAGCCTATTCTCCTACAATTAGGAATAAGACAGGGTTGCCCCCTATCACTACTGCTATTCAACATAGTGCTGACAGTTCTAGCCAGAGCAATCAGGCAAAAGAAAGGAATAAAAGATATCCAAATTGGGAGAGAACAAGTCAAACTGTCACTCTTTGCAGATGACATGATCCTTTCTATAGAAAATTGTAAAGTCTCCATCAGAAAACTGTTAGAAACAATATACAAATAATGTAAACTTGCAGGATATAAAACCAATGTATAAAAAAATCACAACAAAACATCAAAAAAGGAAATTAGAACATCAATACCCTTTATAATCACAACAAAAACATAAAATACCTAGGAATAAATTTTAAAAAGAACGTAAAGGACTTGTACACTGAAAACTATAAGACACTGTTAAAAGAAATTAAAGAAAACACAAAGAAATGGAAAGATATTCCGTGTTCATGGATTGGAAGAATCAACATAGTTAAAGTGGCCATATTACCCAAAGCATTATACAGATTTAATGCAATGCCCATCAAAATCCCATGGACATTCTTTCAAGAAATAGATTTTAAAAATCATCAGATTCATATAGAACCACAAAAGACCCTGAATTGCCAAAGCAGACCTACCAAAGAAGAAGAAAGTTGGAGGCATCACATTCCCCCATTTCAATCTACGTTACAAAGCCTCAATAATCAGAACAGCTTGGTATTGGCAGAAAAACAGACACACAGACCAATGGAACAGAATTGAAAACCCAGAAATAAATCCACAAATATTTGAATAGATCATTTTTGACAAAGGAGCGAAAAATATACAGTGGGGAAAATAAAACCTCTTCAGTAAATGGTGCTGGGAAAATTGGAAAACCACATGCAAAAGAATAAAATTGAACTGTGATTTGTCACCATATACCAAAATTAATTCAAAATGGATTAAAGACCTATACATAAAGACCTGAAACAATAAACTATATAGAAAAAAACATTTGTACTAAACTTATAGACCTTAGGTTCAGGGAGGACTTTATGAACCTGACCTCAAAGGAAAGGGAAGTAAAAGCAAAATTAAATGAATGGGACTTCATCATACTAAAAAGCTACGGCACAACAAAGGAAACGGTCAACAAAACAAAGAGGCAACCAACCGATTGGGAGAAAATATTTGCAAATAATGCCTGATAAGGAGCTAATATCAAAAATATATAAAGAACTCATACAACTCAACAGCAAAAAAAAAACCAAGCAATCAATTTAAAAATGGGCAAAAGACCTAAACAGGCACTTCACCCACAGAGACATACAAATGGCCAAGGGACATATGAAAAAAATGCTCAACTTCATTAGCTATTAGGGAAACACAAATCAAAACCACAATGATGTGGTACTTCCTCACACCTGTTGAATGGCTATAATCAACAAAACTGAACAAGTGCTGGAGAGTCTGTGGTGAAAAAGGAACCCTCAAACACTGCTGGTGGGAATGCAAATTGGTACAACTGCTATGGAGGACAGTATGGAGATTCCTTGGAAATTTGGGAATGGAGCTACCATATGACCCAACAATCTCCCTTAGGGTATCTATCCAAAAAACTTGAAAACCTTTATCCGTAGAAACATATGTATCCCAATGTTCATTGCAGCGGTATTCAGGGTGGCCAAGTATGAAAACAACCGAAGTGCCCTTTGATAGATGACTGAATAAAAAAGCTGTGGTACATTTAAACAACGGAATAATATTCAGCAATAAGAAAAGCTGAAATACTGCCATTTGCAACAACATGGATGGAATTTGAGCTTATCATGCTAAGCAAAATAAGCCAGACAGAAAAAGCTAAGAACCATATGACTTCACTGATATGTGACTATAAAACTGAAAGCAACAAAGAAACAAAACCTCCTGGACATAGTCAATAGTTTAGCTGTTACCTGAGGGTATGGGGGCAGTGGGGAGGAGAGGAGGGAGGGGAAGCTAAATATATGGTGATGGAAAGAAAGCTGACTCTGGGTGGTGAAGACATGTTGTAACTTATAGACAATGTACTATACAATTGTATACCTGGAACTATGTAATTTTTTACTAACCAATGTCACCCTAATACATTTAACAATAAAAAAAACCAAACTGCTGTTAAAATACTTACTACAAAATCCTGAATGCCTTGCCGCTCACCATGGCTTTTTAGGTTAGTGCAGAAGCCATCACTAGATTAGAAAAGTGCTGATGTGGGGTAATTATGAGTGCACAGTACGTTATTATTTGGTTTGATGAGGTGACAATAGGCTATGGGTCTTTATTCGTTCTACTTTGAGCTCTGGAGAAAAGAAAAAGGTACTTTTCCAGGTTTTCTTCTGATGTTTGCTTCCAACCAAAGTGTAATTTGGAGGACCACTGACTGGGCCATCGTATATGTCAGATATAATTATAGTCTATTTTATTTATGATGAGGCTTTTCCTTTCAGGTGTAGATGGTAGCAAATTTCAGATGTGCATTCTCTTCTCCAGTTCTTAGCTATCTCAGCTTTCTTAGATCTGTGTTGTGACTATATTTTCATCATTAATATTCATAGATTCACTTGGAAAACTTCGGGGGTGTGGCTGGCTAATGAGAAACTGATGGAAAGTAAACTTAGGAGAAAAAATTAAATCACTCCAATGATTCTTTATTTATTTATTTATTTTTAAAGTTTTATTTATTTATTTATTTATTTATTGACAGAGAGAGAGAGAGAGAGAGAGAGAGAGAGAGAGAGAGAGATACAGAGACAGAGAGAGAACTGAACTGGGGGGAACTCCCCAGTTCAGCATATGGTTCCGCACGGGCTGGGGCCGAGATTCGATCCTCGGTCCCCGGGGCTGCAAAGTGAGCGCTTAACCCACTGAGCCATCCCGGCTTCCCCACTCCAATGATTCTTAATCCTCAGTGGAAGAGTGATTAAATAAAATATCTCAGGATTCCTGAGGTCAAACTTTCAATCTCATTTTTCTTCTCAAATGTTGCTTGGCTAATACTTTGCATTATTCAAAACAGATTGAATATATTTGACTATTTTTGTTAGATTTATATCATTCCTAGATGTACTACTGGCTTTCTGTTTCTGAGACTAAAGGGTACATTTTAGATACACATTTATTTATGTTGTGGCATTGAATAAAATATTACAGTTAAAAAATAACCAAAAAATAATAGTATAAAGCTCCCATAGTGTATGGCAATCACAGGGCTAGTTGAACCTTTATATAGCACTTCATTTAAAATTAGGCAAATCAAACACCTTGAATTTAGCACAGTAAAACTAGACCGACTGTACATGCCATTTGAAACTGGACAGTACCTTTGTATTCTGTCCCATTTAAAATGGGATGTCTGTTTAAGATTATAAGTAACATGTGGGCAGAAATCATGTTTACTTTATTGTAATCCCCCAGTACATGCTTCACAGTAGGTCCTCAACTATCTACTGAACCAGAAAACTGGGTTCAGTTTTGAAATAGGTTCAAACTGGTGCTTAAAGTTAACTGCTGATGAATATACAGCAGGGTCAGCTTATGTAAAATAAACTGTTTCATATTTATGGGTAAGAATATTTCTTTCTTCCCCCTCCCTCCCTACCCCCAACCAGTCATGCATCATTTTTCTGCTGATCTGTTTTCTGGCCACCATTCTTTACTTCAGCTGCTCTGCGTGGTCACACCTTCCATAATTCCTCAGGAGATGGCAGAAGCTGCCCATCTGATACTTCGTTTCCATTTGCTTTGTCTTCCAGACCACCCTCCACCCTGCTGTATATTCATCAGCAGTTAACTTTAAGCACCAGTTTGAACCTGTTTCAAAACTGAACCCAGTTTTCTGGTTCAGTAGATACTTGAGGACCTACTGTGAAGCATGTACTGGGGGATTACAATAAAGTAAACATGATTTCTGCCCACATGTTACTTATAATCTTAAACAGAGAAAACATCCACTCAGCACATGGAAAGTAAACTTTCTCTGTGCAGTTTGGACCGAGCTGTAGACTGTACTGACCCCAGAGCTGACATTGTATCAGGGGCGGAATGAACCTTAGGCTAATAGTTAAACAAATACTTATTTTCTTGCTATCATCATTAACTACTCTGATAGAGAGAAGTCACATAACAGTGATTAGCAGAGAGATGTCACCTGATCTGAGGAGATCTTAGAAGGCTTCCTAAGATGTAACATGGGCTCTGTCACAATTAAATTGAGACTTGAAGTAGGAATTTACCAAATACAGGGAGGGGTAGGATGGGATCAGGCAGAAAATACATGCAGGGAAGGTTCAATTTCTTCCAGCAATTGAGAAAAGACCAGAGTGGTTTGACCAGAGGTCAGCACAGTATGCCTCATGCTCCTCTAGCCTATTTGTACAGCCCATGAGCTAAGAATGGTCTATACACTACTAAATACTTAGAATAACACATGTACATTACATGAAATTTAAGTTGCAACATGCAAAGCTGTATTGGGACATGCTCTATGTGTTGTGATGACTGCCTTCTTACTACATCTGCAGATTGACTTGCTGTGACAGAGCCCAGGTGGCCCACGAAGCCCAAAATATATACCATGTGGCACTTTACAGAAAAAAAGTATCCTGCCTCAGCTGTAGACCAGGGTGAGCCGGGGTAGACTCAGATTTGCCAGGCTGAAAGAGTATGTTGTGATTTTTCTCTGCAACTTAAGACTCATGGGAAGCCTTTGGAGGACTTTAAAGTGGGGGAGTGACATGGTGAGACATGTATTTTTAAAAATGCATCTGGCTGCTGTGAGGCAGACCAGAGGGGCCAGATGCAGATGGATGGATGGATGGATGGATGGATGGATGGATGGATGGATGGATGGATGCATGCATGCAGGAATTGCAGCAGCCTCAGCCTGGAATAATGGTGGCAGTGGAGAGGGAGGGGACGGAAAGAATCAGACATGTTGTGAGGCATGTATTAGGTCGTGAATCCTGTGCCAAGTATTTCTCATACTTTGTATTTAATTTTTTATAGCTCTCCTTTAAAGTAGGAAGAAGTTTATTAATATTTCTGTAAGTGCAAATACTGAGGACTGAAAGAAGTGGTTCTGTCTCCAAATTTGTATGGGTTGTAAACTAGGATTTAAATACAGGTTTGCTAACTTCAGAACTTAAAATATAAATTTCTCAACTATAACTATGAGAGGAATACAGAGGGTGCCAAAGAATGTATACACAATTTAAGAAAGGAAAAAACTATTAAAATTGTAATACTCAATATATACCAACAACAACAGATGAATACAAATCATGTTTGACTTCTGCAATTACAAGAGTTGCTCAGAGTGGTTACCATTATTATTTATATAATACATAGATAACATCTCTTTAAATGTGTATACATTTTTTTGGTAGCCCTGATATATACAAAGACTCATGGGAAGCCTTTGAAGGACTTTAAGTAGGGGAGTGACATGGTGAGACATGTATTTTTAAAAATGCATCTGGCTGCTGTGAGGCAGACCAGAGGGGCCAGAATTTACAAGAAACTCTGCGTTTGATTGATAGGAGGGCCTGGAAGAAGATAGTAGCAAGAAAACTTCATGTATTTCTAGCAAGAATAACTGGATAGATAGATATATTGCCTACAAAATTCCAACTCCTCCTCATTTCAAATACCAGGTGGTTCATTAATGTTCTTTTAAGTATAATTTTCAAAAAGGTAAATTTTAGCTCCCTTGCAAATATGAACATGTATCAGAGATTTTATTCAAGTCATTACTTAATGAGGGAACCAGTTAAAATGAGAGTTTGAGGAGCTAAGGATTTATGGGTCATTTAATTATGGAATGCTAAGATTAGATTGCTAGGTTACATATAAACCTGGTTAATGCCCACATGGCAATAAACCATAACCTTTGGAACTGTCTATTTTGCCAGACAGAAATTATATGCATCATCACCAGACAAAATCTGCAAGTTAACCTCTGCCCCTACAGAGTTGTAAAAATAGCCCAGTCAATAGAAAATCAAAGTTTAAGCTCAGCACTGCACTAAGAGAATACCCAGTAATTCCTTTTACCTGTGTCTAAGTTTTCAATGCTTTTGGACAGTTTACTAGGTTTTTTCATATACTTTCCTCTCCCTTCTGGTAACATTACTCTTTCTTTCTTTCACATATTCCTGTAGTTCTCAGCATAGCTCTGTCATGACAACTGCCCTGTCTTACAGGTAGGTAACAGTAACTATCATTTGTAGAATGTCTTGGACCACAAAGTGCTTTTAACTGTAGAAGAAGAAAAAGTTTTCCTTGGCCCTCTTAGGGTCCCTGGTCAGGTCTGAAAATGAAACTAGCAAAGGAAAAAGGCAGACAGATCTATTGAATGCAAGTTTCACTTGACGCAGGGGCCTTTGTAAGGAAATGAAAGCCCAAAGAAACAGTGAGGCCCAAGTATTATGTGAGGTTTGATGAAGAGTGGGCAGGTGTGTAGAAATGTGACGTGTCCTACACTCCATTGTAGACTACATTTTCTGTTTTAATCTCCACAGCAACCCATAGTATTGTTGTTCCCCTACAACACTTGAGGAGACAGGCTCAGAGAGGTGCTTTGAGGCCCATAGTTTGTCAGTGACAGAACCGGGACTCATTTAAATCCCATCTTTTATTTCAATTTTGTTTTTAACGATGTTAGACTGATGGATAGTAACTCCTTCTGCCTGGAAGATAATATAATCTAAAGTACTCAGCGACATTTCATTTTTCTGTGTGCATGTGTGTTCATGGCTGTGTGTGTGAGAGAGAGAGAGAGGGGAGAGAGAGACGAGAGAGAGAGTTTCTCACTGTACTTAATATATAGACTCTGAAACATTATTGATTTGAACTCTGGAAGATATGCATGAAACTGAGAAACAGATCCTGAGATAATTCATTCTTCCTGCCCAGCAATTTTTGTTTGTATTTCTGTGTGCTAACGTCATGGCTGTGAAAATAACTGAAAACTGTGACATCTCAGTTCTCACTTTTCTTCACATCTCACAGATTTCCAGCACAAAATAACGGTGCAGGCCTCTCCAAACTTGGACAAACGGAGGAGTTTGAACAGCGGCAGCTGCAGCCCGCCCAGCAGCCCCACGGTGATCCCGCGGCTCCGAGCCATTCAGCGTAAGCTGCCTCCCCAGCCTGGCCTCTTGGGCCGACGCTTGTCCCTAATTGAGTAGGATTCAACTTCAGGAGCCATGTTTTTATAGCTGGCTGTAACTAAGCCGGTGTCACAACCATTTGGAAAACAGAATTGAGCCTTACATTTCTTCATCTAATTTTCTTCCATTCACAGTATTTTTATATTGTATGCAGTCTGTGATGTGAGCAGGTCATGGAGTGAGAAGTGAAATACCGTTCCTGGAGACGTTGTATTAAACACTTGGGTACAAAATTAGCATAACCTCATTCCATCAGTAGCATATTTATGGATATTTTGAAAAATGAAATCAAGACTTCAAGGTGACTTCCATTTCTCTCCTTGTTTTATAAACAAAAAAGAATGTTTTGCTTTTGAGGTTGAAACCTTAAGTTGGTCTCTATTGACCACTCTACTGCTTCAGAATACCATGTAGCATTTTAGATGTAGAAGCACCATTGAGACTGATGGAAAGAATACATAAAGCTAGTTTGCCTGTCACTTTTGCACTGGAAGGGTTTCAGTTAGTCCCTGAATCAGAGTTTAGTGGAATGGAAAAAAAAAAAAGTATTATTTTTAAAGGTGAGTCCCAATAAACCTCACAAGTATGCTAAGCAAAAATGTGTATTTAATATGTGTGTAAGTAATCTGGCCATCAGCCTAAACAACCATACTAATTAATTTACATCCTATCCTTTCTCCACTACACTTAGTTCTCAGCTGCTTACTGTCTTTATTCAGAGAAAAAAATCTAAAAGGATATTTTCTCTAATCAGGCCTGCAATCATTTCTTCCTCTTGTTCTTCTTCCTTTTCTTTGGGTGATAAAAACCATGGCACCTGTAGAGTTTCTTTTGTAAGCTGCAGCATACCAGTCTCTTCACAGTTAAAGGAAAATAATTTAAATAAATATATAATAATTTAACTCAGGAATGTCCAACCTTATTGCTTCCCAGACCACACTGGAAGAAGAATCATCTTGGGCCCCACATAAAATACACTGTTACTAATGACAGCTAATGAGAAAAAAAAAATCACAAAAATAGGGGAAGCTGAGATGGCTCAATGGATTAAGTGCTTGCATTGCAGCCCCAGTGTCGGAGGATTGAGTACCGGCCCTGGCCCGTGTGGACCCATATGCTGAACTAGGGTGTACTTCCCATGTGGGAGGCCGCTGGTTTGGGCCCCAGCTCTTGGGGGTGTGCCTCCCATAAGGGAGGTCCCCAGCCTGGTCCCCACCCTGCACAGCCCCTCTCCCACCTGTGGAACAAAAGCATGCCAAAAACTGATGACATACAACTATGGAGACTGCCCTGGGCCCTCAGTCTTCTCTCTGTCTCTCTCTGTCTCTCTCTCTCTCTGTCAAAACAATAAATATAAATATTATTTAAAAATCACAAGAATAATCTCAATGTTTTCTTTTTTTTTTAATATATTACATTTAAGAGAAGGTGAGAGACACACAGAGAGAAGGGGGAGGGCCCAGAACAGTCTCCATAGTTGTACATCATTAGTTGTGACAATCTCATTCCACACAGGTGGATGTGGGGCTACGTGGGGCGGGAACCCAGCTGGGGCCTCCTGCATGGGAGGCAAGAACCTTCACTGCCATCCTGGCCACAGGATTTGATCCCTGGACCTTGTAATTGTAAGGCAAGCACTCAACCTATTGAGCTATTCTGGAGTCTCCTCTCATAATGTTTTAAGGAACATTACGAATTTGTGTTAGGCCACATTCAAAGCCATCCTGAGCCACATGCAGCACACATAGCCACACACGGGCTATGGGTCGAACAAGTTTGGTCTAAATAAATGTATAGTCTTAGAACTTAAAGTACCATCATTTTGTTATAACGAGTTTCTTCCTGAGAAAGCCGCACTTTGCACCTTGCCTTTGCCTGGGTGGAGGAAGGGTTTAATTAAAGGAGCCAGAGAACACAGCCTTCTCTCTGTTCGGGCAGTTCAGGTAAAAGAACAAGGGGACACAAAGTCACCACGCCTCAGGTTCTGCCCAGCTCTTTCTCTGCCCTCTTCTCTGTTGTCTTCACATCATTTTTTTTTCTTTGTTCTTAAGACTATTATTATTTTAGATCAGTTTTAGGTTCATAGCAAAATTAAGCAGAAAATACAGAGATTTCCCATCACTCCCCCATAAGCTCCCCCACTACCCACATCCAGTCACCCAGCAGTAACATTGGTCACAATCGGTGAACCTTCGTTGACACGTCATCATCACCCAGAGTCCACAGTTTACATTGGGATTCACCCTTGGTGTTGAACATTCTGTGGGTTTGGACCAATGTTTAATGACATACATCTACCATTATACAGTCATGTGCTGCTTAGTCATGGGGACATGTTCTGAGAAATGTGTCATTTGGCAATTTTGTGATTGTGCAAACATCATGGAGTGCACTTACACCTGGATGTACAACCCCCTACAGTCATTGTATGTGCTATACTTTAGTGTGACTGGCAGCACAGGATTGTTTACACCGGCATCACCGAGAACACATGAGTAATGTGTTGTGCTCCTGATGATGACTGATGGTTACATCACTAGGCAACAAGTATTTTTTAGCTCCATTGTAACCTGTGGGACCCCTGTCATATATGCTGTCCATCATTGACAGAAGCATCCTTATGTGCTACATGATGTAATAGCATACAGAGTATTTTTACCACCTTAACAACCCCCTGAGCTCCACCTATTCAATCCCTCAACCCTGAGCAACTGCTGATCCTTTTACTGTGTCCATAGTTTTCCCTTTTCCAGAATGTCATATAGTTACAATCACATAGTATGTAACCTTTTCAGACCAGCTTCTTTTACTTAGTAATTTGCATTTAGGGTTCCTCCATGTGTTTTCATGGCTTGACAGTTGATTTCTTTTTAGTGCTAAATAACATTCCATTGTCTGGGTGAACCTCAGTTTGTTTATCCATCACCTACTGAAGGACAACTTGGATGCTACCACATTTTAATTTTGGCAATTGTGAGTAAAGCTTCTGTAAACGTCCAGGTGTAGGTTTTTGTGTGATACATGTTTTTGCTTCCTTTGTGTAGACACCAAGGAGGGCCATTGCTGGATCACAGGGTTATGCACGTGTTTACTTTTGTAAAAATCGCCAAGCTGTCTTCCACTGTGGCTCTTCTGTTTTGCATTCCCACCAGCAGTCCTCACACCCCACAGTTGTGAATACCAGCCTCATTTCAGGGGGAAAGTTGGGCCTGGGTGAGTTAGGCCCAAGATTTGTACTAAATTAAATACTTTTGGGATTTCACATAAATTCTAACACTATGGCGTTCAAATTAAGCCAGCTCAGGGAGCAACCCCACTGCCCCCGCATTCATTCTCCACAGTGACAGGTGAAAACACTGCAATCTAAATATTCCAAATAAGACCATCTGTGTAGGAACTGTGTGTTCACATTCTGTAGCTGGAGTCTTGGTCCTTATCTTTCTGACCCCAACTACTGCCAATAACTCATTCTTGTTTGTTTCTGTATCCCCCCTGATCACTAGCTTGTGTATGTATCTCATTGTTTTCACTATTGAACATAGAGTGGAAGTTAAATGCATGACCTCTAGAGCAACACTTCCTGGACATGAACCCCAATGTGCTATGACTTTGGACAAGCCCCTTAACCTCACCATTTCTGCAAACCAGGGGTGAGTTCTGAAGGAGCTGATCTGTACAGGAGCTGAGCAAGGCTGCCAATACAGGACACTGTGGATGTCACTCATGCACAGGGTCACCAGGAGTCAGAGCTGACTGAGCAGCACATGACACACACAGGATGGGGATGGTTAGAGCAAGCTTGTCCAACCCACAGCCCAGGATGGCTCTGAATGTGTTCCAACACAAAGTCATAAACATTAGAAGATTTTTTGTTACTTTTTTTATTTTTAGCTCATCAGCTGTTAGTGTTAGTATATTTTATGTGTGGACCAAGACAGTTCTTCCAGTGTGGTCCAGGGTTGCCAAAAAGTTGGTCACCCCAGTTTAAAGGGTCAGGTGGGTATAAAAGCACTTGGAACAGTGCCTGGCACCTGGTCAGAGCTCTGTATGCATTGGCAGTGGTTATGATCACCTTTTTATTATGATTCTGAAGCTCTTTGTGGCTTCACAGTCCTCACTGTAGTCTGCCTTTTTTAGATAGCACTGGCTACACTCACTGTGAGACTGCCTTTCCCAGGTGGACCAGGGCACACTTATGTGTACACCTGACTCAAAAATGGACTTCTTTTCACTGTGAGTTGTAGATGTTGTCAGGAACCATTTCCCTTGGATTAAAGATGGTAAACATGAGTGAGAAAAACTGATTATGAAAGTATTGTAAGAAACCAACTACAATGTCTGAAACTGAAGGAAAGAATAATCACATGTATCTAGAGAGGGGGAATCATTGCAGTGAACTTGAACCACAATAAGCTTAGACCAAAGATTGTTTTAAGATTGCCAGCTTGAAGGGCACTACAGAATATACTTGACTTTAGGTAAAAACATGGGTGTTTCACCATCATGCAAAGAATAATTCCTTACCGCTACTTCTTCAGGCTTATTCTAATGACTGGTATTGTTAGGTGATAACATAGTTAGGGCACACGTCTCTTTGAAAATAAGAAACAGCATTCACTAATGCTCTGGGAATTTCAGGTTTAAAGGTTTGTCTTATGGTTGATATCTTAGAGCAGGGGGCAGAGCCCACCTCTTCCCAGCTGTTGAACAGAATCAAATGGTGGAAAGGTCAGTCACATAGCCTCCTGTTGCTTCAGGAACCTGGGCCTGTTCCCCAGTAACAGTCATAATGGACAGTAACCTTGGCGCACTTCATTTTCCAAAGACATGGTTGATACAAGCTGACTATGAGTGACCCATCCCCATCCTCATCCTGCCCCACTCCTCAGTCTATATAATGCACAGAACCCAGGAGAGGTCCAGTACCTCAATGTAGTGATGAAGAGTAGGTTAGAGAGGCAGACTTAGTAAACCATAAATTCCATAAAGGCAGGGCCTCTGTGGCCCAGCCCCTAGCTCCATTACAACAACAGTTAACATCCACTGAACACTTGCAAAGTGTCAACACCACTCTTAGCTGTTTCCATGCGTTGATCCATTTCATTCTCATGACAACCCCATGAATTCCTTCCTGTGATGATTTGTGAATGAGGCACAGAGTGGCTGTGGAACGTGACCTCACACAGCAGCTATGAAGTGAAGCTGGATTCAGACACAGTCTCCAGAGCGGAGACTCTTAACCCTGGAATTTCTAGTCCAGTAAAAGTTCAAGTAATGTTGAAACAGGAGAGACAGAAGATGAGGAACCTGAAGCTGGGAGATTGTTTCTGGCCCTGGAGCCAGAGGCTGGTACACTGTGTAGTTGAGATAAACTCATCTAACAATCCCCCAACCTAAAGCTTTACTCTGCTGCTTCGGGGACATGAAGATGGCTGACTCAGTCTTCTCTAGTTCTACTGGAAGACTCCTAATAAAAATGCACACCACATTCAAGATTGCTCCACACACCCACGTATTTATACATGCCTATACATAGACACAAATATGTACACACACACACATATATATATATACATATACTTTAAATATAAAAACTTTGAAACACACAAATCAAATCAAGCATCACTCATGATGCTGCCAGTTAAAAATGATGTAAAGAAGTTATGTTTCCCTCTTAACATAGGCAGTCATCTCCCTCAAAAAGGTAAACACGTTAGTCAACATTTAATATCTATGAGGTGTAATAAAAAATGCAGTGCATGTTTCAGTTAAAAAATGTATTACAGTAAGACACATTGCCACGAGTCCCCGTCAAAGTACTCCCTCACTTCGAACACACTCATCTCATTGTTCTCATTGTTTTTGCTTCATTTTCAATTGTTCTGGAAGTCCCCTTTGGTGAGTGTCTGAGAAATGGGCAAATACTTTTGTCCTCCATTGTGACAACGCTCCGTGTCACACGTGACTTTTTTTTTTGTTAAATTTATTGGGGTGACATTGATTGATATCAATCACTTTGCTTCCAGGTGTACAATTCTCCATGACATTTTCTATACATTGCATTATGTGCTCACCACCCAGAATCAGCTCTCTTTCCATTACTCTATATTTGATACCCCCTCCCTCTTCCCCCGCCCCCCATATTGCTTCTTTTATGGCAATTTCTGTCAAATAAAAACATTACTGTGTGTACTTATCCACCTTATTCACTGGATCTGGCACATGTGACTTCTGGTTCTTCCCCAAAGTAAAAATGACCTTGAAAAGTAAACATTTTGAATTGATTCAGGACGAGGCAGCCACAAGAGTGCAACTAAAGATTAATAGTAATATGTCTTTTACTATAATACATTTTTTTATTCAAACATTCACCATTTTCTTTGATTACACCTCATGTTTATTAATTTATATTAATTTCTCCTGTGTGTATGTGTATATATACACACATGCATAAAAGCTTAACTTTTAATGAAAATGGGTTATATGTAATATAGAAACAGTATATACTACTTTGACTTGTACCTCATTTTTTATGGCTGCAGAGTATAGCTATATCATAATGTTTTAAGTTCTGTTTCTAGAACATCTAGTATGTTACAGGATTGTGTTTCTAAGTGTATAATAATAGCCATTTCCCACAATGATTTCCAAGTCAATTCTAAGTGCACTTACAGGCTGGAGAAATAGCATATGTGTGTATCAGCGAAATGTGGATGTTGAACACAAATATAAACCTCCTCACAAGGTGATGAGAAAAAGAAAAGATGTGGGGAAACTGTTAACTGTTTTCAGATTTTCAAAGGTAACTGTAGCTAAACTACTGTGAAATGGTGATTACTAATGAAAAATTGGCTTAAGTACAATTTGAAAATATACCTTTAAATGAAAGTTCAAAACTTGAATTGATTTCATTAAAAAGTTAGGGTACTAAGCTTGTTTTAACTTAAATGTTCTATTTGGCTATTTTGTTTTTCCCAAATAGAATGAAATCCTGTCACACAATGTTAAATAAATAGAGATAATCAGATCACTACTACTAATTATCTCAAATTTGTATCTTTATAATTCCACCTTTCTTGCTATTTTTGTGATTGTAGAAGTAGTCTGCCATCAGTAGGGTGAAAGACATCATTTCTTCATTGTTTTCCTGTTTCTTTACAGGTTTTGAGTAAGATAGTTTCACAACTGATTTGATTCATTTAAGTTTAAAATTTCTTAATTGGTTAATGAGTGATGTGCTCTGTTTAGTGACTTCAGATGAAAGCAATCGAACTTGGGGAAGGAACACAGTCTGCCGACAAGAAGAATTCGAAGATGTAAAAAGGAATTTCAAAAAAAAGGGTTGTACTTGGGGACCAAACTCAATACAAATGAAGGAAAGAAGTGACTGCAAAGAAAGGTATGTGTGCGCCATCTGGTGGTTCCAGTGTGTACTGTGACAAATAGCCATGCCTTCTAAAGTATCACATCAGCCAGAAATTACAATAGAGATATCTGAATATTAAATTTCTAGGATGAGCCTATCAGACTTAATTATTTATTTAAACAGTTAAAAAATTCTCTAATATATTTTGTCTCATTTTACGGTTTTATTTGTGCTTTATTAGCTCTTCAAACCTAATTTGTCATGTAGTTCTACTATGCTAAAACCAACATCTTTCTCTTGTAGAATAAGACCTCTCTCAGATGGCAACAGTCCTTGGTCAACTCTCTTAATAAAAAACCAGAAAACCATGCAATTGGCTTCATTATTTGTGGACCAGCCAGGTATGTGCTTCAGGAAATAGAATTTGTTTGAGTCAGACTTAGCTTCTGCGTATTCTAGAAGCTTTGCTTTATCGCAGAAGTATCCCTGGACTACACACAAAATACACTAACATTAACAATTGCTACTAAGCAAAAAAAGAAGTCACAAAAAATTCTCATGTTTTGAGAATTTGTGTTGGGCCTCATACAGAGTCATCCTGGGCCACAGGTTAGACGTGCCTGCTCTAATGTTTCCTGTGGTCGTCCAAGTAGCAGTTACGCCTTTACTGAAGTTCAGAGTTATTTCCTGTCCTCTGAGTGTTTGTGGCCAAAGGTCATTTGGCTCCACATTGTTTATTAGGAACGTGCCACTCCTAATCTTCACCAGAAAAATTACTGTAATAGTTACGTAGAACCAAATTAATTTAGCATAGGAGATAGTAAGTAAGAAAATACAGACATGCTGAAATTCTGCTAGATTAAGCAGAATGTCTTCTGGCTGCATTGCCACCTCCTGACATGAAATTTTGTCAGGTTAACTGTGGAAAACTGCTTGGAAAGTGTTCCATTGGAATTTGTCTTTCATTTCAGTGAATGATGATTATTTTCCATATTCAGTTTTCTATTCAGTAGTAACATATTAAAATGTTGAAGAGGTATGGAAGTTGTTGAAAAACTTCAAGAATTGTGAGCACCAAAGAAAAGAAAATCAGTTTTTACACATAACAATTTAAGATTGCTTTTTGAGACTATGGCAAAGTTAAAGATATTTAGCACAACACAATGTAAATTTTGTGAATTTGTTATTGGTGCTATGTTTGATTTTACAAGCACTTTATCACTGACTACCCACATTCAGTTTTCTTCTGTATTGTTGTGAGAACATGTTTTAAGTACTATAAATATTTGCTTAAATACATTTGGGAATACATGAGACAAATGATCTCCATTCTCAGATTTATTGTCTCTGACAGCTTCCTGTGAAGGTCAGAGATTATACAATTTATTGTCAAACATAGTTTGAGCACCAATGAAGAACAATTAAAACTAATAAAGCTAATATAGTTCATTCATCTATTATTTGTAACTGTTTTTCCAGAGAGAGGGATTGATTACTCAGAGAAGTTGTCCTACTTTCTTTCACTTAATCTTTTTATTCTTTCAGAGTATTTTGAGCCTGTTAATAACTCCTCCAAAGAACAGTTATAGGAAATCAAAGGATACATCTGGCTGATGCAGTTTGTTCTTCATTAAGTTAACTTTAGTTCACTGGAAGGGTTGATGAGCAAAAGGTTTACACCTGGCTGTCCTGCCTGAAGGTCCCCCTCCCACCCTGTCTTTGTAGACACATCCTTTTAAGCATTTATGTCTCAGCTCAAGCCTTTCCCGAAAGCCTTGTCCAATGCCTTCACTGACATAGTATCAACCTCATCCCTCTCTCTGGCTCATTACCCATTTTTATTTGTTCATAGCTCTTATCTGAAATTCTTATTTGTCTGTATTGACACCTGTAAGGTATGTTCTCTCTGTCACCCCCAAACTAGAGAATCAACCCCATGAAGGCACAGATTTCATGTGCTTTCTTCACTGCTCTACTACGCCAAACACCTAGAACACAGCATGCATTCAGTACCTGCTGAACGCCTAAATCCATCCTAAAAAAACCATTTGAACTTCTGTAGATATTGATTATATTTGCCTTGGTTTGGAGGCTACTAGTGCTTGGCGTTAGTCATGAGAAGGACTGGGAAAGATGACGGATCAATGTGTGGCCATGACCTGAGGAAGAAAGTGTGTGCTCACTGACCAATGAAGGTACATGGAAGCACGTGTTAGAAAATGCTCTGTATGTTTTGAAATCTATGGACTTTTTTGATGATAGCAGCTTTCCTCTTTTTATTAATTTTTTAAAAAGATTTATTTCTATTGTTTTTGACAGAGAGATACAGAGACAGAGAGAAGTGTGTGTGAGGGGGGGCCAGAACAGTCTCCATAGTTGCATATCATCGGTTTTTCCACAGTTTCATTCCACAGGTCGGAGTGGGGCTGCACAGGGCAGGAACTGGGCCGGGGTCTCGCCCCGGTAAGAACTGAACTGGGGGCACTCCCCAGTTCAGCACATGGGTCTACACAGGTCAGGGCTGGGATTTGATCCTCAGTCCCCAGGGCTTGCAAAGCAAGCGCTTAACCCACTGAGCCATCCCAGTTTCCCCCTCTTTTAATTTCTTAAATGATGGATTGAGCATTTATTTGTTACATATATGGTTCATTAAAGTCACCAAAATGCATTCTGTGCCAGTTTGATGAAGGCGCTACACAGGAAAGACCCCTCAGGAAATACACAGCCAAGCCAGTAGTCTGGAGCTCCAGTCTACAGTCAGGCTCCCAGCTGGGTGTCACCTAAGAGCAAATCAGCAGGAAACTGGACAGGCTGCATGGCTTCCCAGGAAGCTGAGCTTGCTGTGTGAGTCATGGGCGGTGCTAGGCTATAGTTGGAGGCGGCGATATTTTGAAAGAGAGTTTTACAAGGGGAAAGCCAGCTGGAGTGAGCAGTGTTGGAGGGCCAGGAGGACAGACGGGCACCCTGAGGAAGAGACAGTGATGGGAAGACCACGTGTTTGTTGTGGGGGAAGCTGCACCTGGCTTGACTTGATGACTGAGCATGCTTCATAGGTAGTAGGAGATGTGCTAGTGGAAGAATGATTGGAAGCTCTGTTGTGGTTGCTTTGGACACCAGATCAAGGAGCGGGCAGCTCATATTCATCACTGCTGAGTGCCTAAATGACAGGAATGAGCTCTTACTCTTCAGCTACAGCAAGCTTGTCCAACCCACCACTCAGCCCAGGACAGGTTTGAATGCAGTTCAACACAAATTTGTAAAGTTCCTTAAAACATCATGAAATTATTTTATGATTGTTTTTTTTTTTTTTAGCTCATCAACTATGGTTTATGTTAGTGTATTTTATGTGAGGCCACATTGGAACACAATTCTTCTTCCCATGTGACCCAGGGAAGTCAGATGGTTGGATACCTGAGCGATAGGATTCACTACCCTTCGAGACTAACAGCTTGGAGACCCTTTCTCCATTGCAGTGGCTCCCAAATCCCAGAAGAGGCTGTGAAAACACAGATCACTGGTCTCTAGCCCTGGGATTTCTGATTCCATGCCTGGAATGGGCCTGGGACTTGCATTTCTATAAGTCTCCAGGCGATGCAGGTGCAGCTGGCCGGGAACACACTTTGAGAACCTCTGATCTGATGCAGGATGATTCTTTGACACACAGGAGAGCTGTAGGAAAGGAAGCCCAACACATTTCTTTAGATGAGGAAAAGGCGTATTTTGTCTGATGAACTACAGGGCCTGTGGCTGTGTGTGTGCGTGCATTTCTGTATCTTGATGACTTTGTTTCTATGATAACTTTATTTTCCATGCTAGTGAACCATTTACTGAAGGATAAGAAACATGGTCTGCTTGCCCAGTGCTCTACAGGGACCTCAAACACCGTGCCCTGGACAAGGGCCCCCTTCCTTAGGGTCCTCCTGGACAAACTGTTTGCTGAACTGAAAAGATTCTATTGTGTGTTTTGATTTAGAGCAGGGGTGTCCCAGCTTTCGGTTTCCCTGGGCCACATTGGGAGAAGGGGAATTGTCGTGGGCCACACCTTAAATATACTAACGATAGTTGATGAGCTTAAAAAGAAGGTTGCCAAAAATCTTATAATGTTTTAAGAATTTGTGTTGGGCCGCATTCAAAACCATCGGGGTCACAGGTTGGACATGCCTGACTTAGAGAATTTTTTATTAGGTTTTAGCTTTATTTTACACTGTCGTTTAAATGGGTTTTACTGTAAGGCTGTCATGTGCATATTTATACCTTTATTTAGGTGCATGTGAAGAACCCAAGCTCTCCGCTGATGGACCAGAACACAGAAAACCAAAGCCACTGAAGCTGCCCGCCCCGGCCTACGTGGACCTACCTCTGGGGAGAGACAGCCAGAGGGAGAACCCAGGGACAGCTGAGAGCTGGGAGGAGGGGAGCTCTGGCAGCCCCGCCACAAGCACTCCCCAGGTGACCCCCACCAACAGCCTCAGCAGGTCACCCTCCAGGAAGAGGACCGAGTCTGCGCTGTACGGCTGTGCCGTGCTGCTGGCCTCGGTAGCCCTGGGCCTGGACCTCAGCGAGCGGCATGGAGCACGGGCTGCTGAAGAGCTGTGGCCCAAGGAGGAACGGAAGAGACGCGAGAGGAGCTTCCCGTGGGCTCCCTGGCCCCGCAGCGGGGCCAGTGCCCCTGGCCGGCCGCTATACCTGGGCGCAGGACCTGGCGGGGCAGCCTCCCTGCCCCTGCCCAGCACCCTGAGCCTCCTGTCCGCGCCTTCTCTCTCCACCAAGTGCTTGCTGCAGCCCGAGGGTGAAGACTCGTGCACAGGCACCATGCATAGCCCCGACGACCCCACGGCGCCCACTCGGAACTTCTGCCCTGCCGCTGGAGGAAGGAGTTGTGAGCCAGCCTCCACACCCAGATGTGAGGCCGATCGTCGAGGGTGGAGACATCTGTGTCCTCCCTCCTCAGAGCAGACCCGTGGGGACGTGCCTCCAGGTGCCCAGTCCAAGGAGAGGGCAGCTCGCCACCGGCGGAGTGTGTCAGACGGAGGTGAGCATTACTGGTGATGGTGCACACCCCAGTGCAGATGTGACCATGGAGCCTCCTGCTCTGTGTGTCTCACAGTGATCACACTGATGCGTTCGTTTTCACTGTTCACATCAATCTTCAAATTTTACCCTCGTCTCTCATTTGGCTTTAATTTAACTATCATTGGGATTCTGGGTAAAGTGTAAGTAAATTTCAGTCACTTCAATACATAACAGCATATTAAAACAGAGCATGTGGAGATTAAGTGCCCCACATCCCCCTGGTAGGGAGGACAGGTCTTTTGCCCAAATTGGACCAGTTCTTCGTGGGACAGCCAGAACTAGCAGGGCCACCTCCTGCCCCCATGACACCTGGCTTCTGTGTGGCTCAGTGTCGCTGCCCAGTTTGTGTACAGATGGAGTTAGCAGGTATTGAGTCAGACAGCACTCCAGGTACCATGTGGGGATCGACTGTTATTTCTTCTGCATGTGACAATCATTACAGTTCCCTCGCAGATCTGTCATGAGTATTACATGAGGTAATATATGTAAATACACTTTAGATTGTAACATGTTCCACTGGGGTTGGTTTTAAAGCATATGAAAATGAAACTGATTTCATTCTTTTTTTCTCTCCGTCTTTTCTTTAAGTATCACTATACTTACCGTAGATATGATTTATTTTCAGATTATTGTTCATTGCCTTTAGATGAAGAGGTTTATTACTCTTTTGTAATACAACGAAGTATTAGTGATTTATAATTGCACAAGGAAAATTCCTAACACAGTAATCCCATAAGAAACATTCTTTTTCTCTTACTTATAAGCAATACTTATTTGCTAGAGTGCCAATTTGTCCGTTCTTCACAACAAAGAAGAGAAAGGGTAACATGTAAACCCTGACTGCCATTCTATTTTCATTCGTTTTTCAAATTATAATCTGAAAGTGAAGTTTAATCATATTAACCATCATTTTTAACAGTCTTAGCTTATTCCCATCTAATCCATTTTGAAATCTACCGTTTATAAAACAGTTCTAATGACTGCTGGTCCAAACACTTTGAAGACTCAGCTCCATTTATAGACACAGTGTCCATAGTTTAAAGCAGGGGTATCCAACCTGGTGGCTTCCCTGGGCCACACTGGAAGAATTGGCTTGGTCCACACATAAAATGCACAAACACTAATGGTAGCTGATGAGCTGGAAAAAAAAATGACAGAAAGAATCTCATAATGTTTTAAGCAAGTTTGCGAATTTGTGTTGGGCTGCATTCAAAGCCTTCCTGGGCCGCCTGCAGCCCGTGGATTGGACAAGCTTGGTTTAAAACATTTTCCCCCAGCCTTGCAGGACTTTTCATAAGAAATGAAACAAGTGTTATGTCCTAACAGTTTTTAAGTATTTGTGTTCAGGTTCTCATTACCTGACTGAGCGGTCATCCCAGTTATTTTTCTTCAAATGCACTCTTTTAGAGGTCACTAATTGCACATTGCCTTTGCTTTCTCCACCAGCTGCTGTGACTACTCTGTCAGCCATGGGAGTGCCTGCCCTACCACCTCAGTGGGTTCTGGGGACACCTCCCTCCTCATCTGGCCCCTACAGGAACCTGCCCACTGAGGCCCTGCCTGGAAAACAAAGAACTGTCAGTGCCGGGCGTCTGCCTCGCCCTCCCTCCCCGAGAGGCCCAGTGGAGACCTCCCAGGCCTTCCCACAGGGGCCAGAGTCACCAGCTGACCCTTCCATGGGTGGTCCTGGACCAACCTCCAGCTGTTTCCTGAGCACCAGGGACCGACCTCTGTCGCATGTGCCTTCCCTACTGGATGCTGATGTGGAAGGCCAGAGCAGGGACTGCACGGTGCCCTTGTGCAGGACGAGAAGCAGAGCCAGCCGGCCGTCCATATACGAACTGGAGAAAGAGTTTCTGTCTTAAGTGGCTTACTTTGTGCAAGCATTTTTTTTAAGGTGAATGAATTAAAACAATGCCTCTACATTTGAATTGTTTCATGCTGCTGTGTTTTCAAAAGCTGTGGCCAGGTTCCTAAAATGGAAATGGGTTTCTAACTTCTCAAAAACTGGGTGATCACTGTAAGCTGTCTACATATATTTTCCCCTCACTGGATTCCTACCTAGTAACTTGAAATACATACCAGTGTAAATCAAGAAATGTGCAGCAATGTAAAACTATGCTGGTAGAGTTACCTGAAGCATAATTTTTATGCCTTGTTCTCATGTATATCCTTGTCAGTACACAGGAATTGTAGCAAGGGGTACTGTTTTGTTTCTTTCATTTTCTTTCCCTTTTCCTTTCCTTTTTTGTTTTCTTCTTTTCTCTGTCTCTCTCGCTCTCTGTCTCTTTCTCTCTCTCTCACACACACAACAAAAAGTGAAGAAGAATAATGTGATATTAGTAAAGGTATCTATGTGGTTTTTTTTTTAATATTATTATATTTTATTGTTAAATTTAATGGGGTGACATTGGTTGGTAACAATTAGATAGTTTCCCGATGTACAACTCCACATCACATCACCCATTTATCGCATTATGTGCCCAGCTCCCAGAATCAGGTCCCCCTCCAACACCATATATCTGGTGCCCACTCCCCTCTCCCCCCACAACTCTCCCTCCCCCCTCCTCCCTTCTCTCCAGGTAAACACCAAACCATTGAGTGTGTCCATAATGCTGGTGCCCTCTCCCACCTCCCCTCCCTGTCTCCCTCCCCCCTCCTCCCCTTCCCTCAGGCAATCACCAAGTTATTGAGTGTGTCCAGGGGTCTCTCTGTCTTTGTAACTTTCAGTTTTATATTCCACCTATAAGTGAGGTCATATGTTTCCGGATTCTTTCAGTCTGACTTATTTCGCTTAATAAGATGGTCTCTAGGTCCATCCATGTTGCCACAAATGACTGTATTTCATCATTTCTTATCGCTGAGTAGTATTCCATTGTGTAAATGTACCACATCTTCTTTATCCAGTCAT
>PVKE010005135.1:0-36173 GCA_004027555.1 Craseonycteris thonglongyai
CCATATGCTGAACTGGGAGCTCCCCTAGTTCAATTCTCTCTCTGTCTCTGTCTCTCTCTCTGTCAAAAATTAATTAATTAATTAATTTAAAAAAAACAAAACAAAAACACTTTAAAATCCGTGAATGAAAGGGAAATGGAAAAGTCAGGGGGAGGTGGGGAGGTAGAAAGAAGGGAAATCAACTGAGAATGCTGATGCAAGAACATCCCCAACCCAGCTCATTAGTGGCTAGGTAAGGGACAAACTTAGGCATCAGTCTCAGGGATTGATGTCGGCCTCCTAAGGAAGCTTTCTGCCGTCAGTCTCTCCCCTACCCTAAGCTAATCTCTCCAAAATGCATATGTGACCTTTGTCAAGATGCTATTTAAAATTGTTCCAAGTTTCTTCTCTATTATTTAGGGTTAGCCTCGCTGCACTAGACTAGGAGCTTCTAAAAAGCAGGCACTGTGTCTTGTTCATTTCTGTGTCCCTGGTATCCAGCACAGTACTTGGCGTATGGCAGAAGTTAGATGTTGAGTAAACGAAATCCTTAGCCTTTTAATCTCCAATCTGTTAACACTGTTGGAAATAATAATAGTGAAGCACATAAGTCCCCCAAAAAATCATGAGAGGAGCTCCATGGCAATACAAGAAAACAATGGCTGAAAATAATCAGATTATTGGTTTAAACAAATGTGCAACCACTGTCCAATCTCATGTACTGGTAATCGTAAACATCTATCCATTGCCCAGATATGCTCTTTTGAGGCTGTAATTTAAAAAGCACTATTGGCAAACATGCCTACCTGTGATTGTTTCTGATTAAATAGTTTTCATGGCTATATTTTATTATCGACATTATTTTTCCTCTTATGAGTGAATACCAATTTTTAAAATTAGTTCTATATTTTAACTAATTGTTTAAATACCACAAAATTAGATAGCCTGCTGAAGCATTATGGCATTAACTAATATTTAAAGATGAGATAAAACATTGCAAAGGGTTTTAAGATTGTGTGTTGTGTACAAATGGTTATTTGCCCTAATGTAAAATTTAAATTCCCCCCTTCCATTAGAGAGGCACACTTTCCTTTAAAAGCACTACAGGATGCCATACCTGTGTGAGGGATAAAGAACTTCAGTCTCCAGGTCTGTCACTCTGTTTCCTCCTTCAGGCACTAGGAATTTCAAACAAGAACTTTTTTTTAAGTCATAAATTACCACACAAATTCAAATAATGACTCCAATTCAAACTGAGTTAAAATAAATATTTCCTTGTCCAATTACATTATTATACAGAACAGAATTTGACTTTTCTTAGCAAAAAATTCACACTTATGAAACTTTTCTCCCCTTATTTTATTAGCACATACAATGATAGGTTCAGTCCCGGTAATGCACTGACATAAGTATATATTCAGGCTTTAAACCAAGTATGATACTGGAAGAGCTGTAGTCCTCTTAACTAAATTTGGGTTTCCAAGAATTTCAGGACAGGTGGGATGTCGGAACAGCTAAGCGGGTTAAGTGTTCACTTTGCGGCCTGGGGTCCAACCTCCAGTTGTGTTCTCTCTGGGGTGAGCTTCCCATGTAGGAGGTCCCTCTTGGGTTTCTGCCCTGCAAATGGGGAGTGGGGGGGGGGGCATTCCCCACCTGTGTGGAACAAAACTATGTCAAGGACTGGTGACATACAACTGTGGAGACTGCTCTGGAACCTCTCCCTTCTGTCTCTAGCAAAAATCAATAAATCTTAAAAAAATAAAAAAGAATTGGGGAAAAGGAATACAAATACGTTGTGCCGGACTAACAAACTTCTGGAGTAGAGACACATTCAAGAGATTGCTCTCCATTTAGGAGCTTGTGGCTTTTAACAATAATTTGCACCACTTTAAACCTCAATTTCCTCATCTGTAAAATGGAGTTAAGATCTGCCCTGCTGGCTCATTGTGAAGGATTGTTGAGAACATTAAAATATGTAAATAATGTTTTGCAACAAAGCTCCAATACACTGACTACTATCCTAATCCCTAGTATATTTCAAATAAAATACCTATCTTTCTAGCAAGATCTAATTATTTTCATTTATTTAATCTTATGCTCCTAGTTTTCAATTGGGCCACCTTTACCTTCCCCAACATTTTAGAGTGATTTTTTTCCCTTAGTGCTTACATTAAAACGATAAGCATTTGATATATCAAGACAAAGGAACATCAAGTTTTGTCATTTAAAATATGATGACATAATAATTGGTGTAATAAGAAATTAAGATGAAATAAAATGGGAAGGTGACTTTGGAGCATTTTCTTAGTCCATCTGTTTTATAGGACTGTTACTTGAAACAACAGTTCCTATGTTTTAACAGTTTCCTTTACTCTCTAATTACCTGCCAATTTGGTATCTGCCCAGAGACTACGTTCAGATGCTATTTAGTAAAGATTTCTTCCTTTTACATCATTAAATCATTAAATAACTCTTTACAGACTTAGATCCTTTTACTTAAGTTTACCCTCACACCCCAAAATAAATAAATCCTGAGTTCTATAGGAAAAGATAAGACTACTACATTCCAGAAGAACTCTTTGATTAAAGTATTATATAGTAGATTCTCCATTAACGGTTAATGGAAAGTGTACTTATATTTATCCAGCACCTACCAATCCCCATGAATGCCAGTTGAGAGTTTACTGTATATACACTTTGATAAAATAACCTATTTTTGTTCTTTATTATCTCAAATTATGCTTTTGTAATCTGCAAGTTAAACAGACCACCACAAGGACCAGTTCTCAGTGGTGGTGATGGGGGAGGGAGAAAATATTCTCTCTCCATGTTGATACTATTAAATAACACAGTAATACTTCTTGTTGAAGTTATGTATGTATAGGCATCTGACTCTATGCCAAGAAAATTTCCCTTGAACTGCCAATATTCCCTCTTTCAATTTTGACTATTTAAATTGGGGAGGAAGGTTAAGGGAGAGGGAGGATAAGAGAAGGGGGGAAGAGAATGAAGGGAGGGGAGGTACTACAGCAAAGAAGAAACAAAAGAGAAAACATTCACAGGACTGAGGTGCTAGCTACTTAAGCTCTCAGGAAAAAGAAGCCTGGTGAACAAATGGAGGCAGTGGATGCCACTTTGGGGAATATTCTATCAAAAAGGGATTAGGCTTTCCATTCTCTTCTACAATTGCTAGAAGGTTCTCCATTCTGACTACAACAGCATTACCAAAGTCTCAAACAGGTCATCAGCTTATTTCTAACCGATGTCTTCGGAGCAAGTGATAGAGGGAAGCAGCATGGATGGGTCAGGAAGCTGCTCATGAATCACAAGCGCTGGGCAGGTTACCAAAAGGCATGTTTGGAGACTCCTGAGACGCAATATAGGCATTTCAAGTGGGCAAAGATTAGAACTGAACAATAATTGGACTGCTTAGGGCCAACCAATGATGTTTTCTTCTGGGGTTTAATCAGTGTTCTGAATTTCCCCTCCTGGCTCCCTCCTTAGACTTGATTCAAACTGGTGGTTGAAGTTCATCCAATACACATTTTGGTACTTCATAAACTATAAGCAGTTACCTGATGATCTTTTTCATGATTACAGGAAAGAAATCCAGAAAATTAAGAATAAGCTGCCTTTTTTCTCCTTAGGAGCAAGCAATCAAACTACTGTTTAAAAAGTCCTGCCTGGGATGCCAGGATGGCTCAGCAGGTTGAGCACTTGCTTTGCAGCCCTGAGGTCCGAGGATTGAGTCCCAGTCCACGCAGACCCATATGCTGAACTGGGGTGTGCTTCCCATGTGAGGTGACCCTAGTTCAGTTCCTGCAGGGGCAAGCTTCCGTGCGGGAGGGGGGCCCCCGGCTTGGCCCCCAGCTCACAGGGGCATGCCCCCAGCCTAGTTCCCGCCCTACACAGTCCCAAGCCCACTAATATGGAATGGTAATATGTGGAAAATTGATGTTGTACAGCTAAGAAGACTGCTCTGGGCCCTTCCCCCCTCCCTCTCTGTCATAAATCAATCAATCAATCAATCAATAAATAAGATCTTAAAAAAAAATCTCAAAATCAATTAGTTAAGAGAAACAAGATGTAAAAGCACGCTGAAGGAATACTTAATAAGATAAAAAGCAAGGCCCAGAATTAGCTTAACAGATGACATAGACTTCTATGGCCCCAAACATAACATCCATTTAACATTCCCAGTGGAAACACCTTCTGAGAACTGGGGTTACAATCTAAACTAGACTTGGAAAAGCCAGGATGGCTCAGCGGGTTAAGCACTCGCTTTGAAGCCCCAAGGACCGAGGATCGAATCCCAGCTCCGGCCCAGGCGGACCCACATGTTGAACTGGGGTGTGCTTCCTGAATGCGGTGAGGCCCCCAGTTCAGTTAAAAAATAAATAAATAAATAAATAAATAAATAAACTAGACTTGACTGAACTAAACTCAAAAGGGCAAACTTACAAACTTAGAAGAGAGAACTTACAAAGGTTAGACACAAAGAAAAAGAAATTCCTCCTCTCCCGTAAGATATGCTATCCCTGTTCTCCTTATTCATACAAAAATAACTAAAATTAAAAAAATAAAGTTTTGGACAAAGAAAACACAAACTACTTAGATGTCTCAAAATACAAAGAACCATATAAGGACACAAGTTAAGGACTTTTAATCTGCCTTCTAATAGAATC
Source organism: Craseonycteris thonglongyai (assembly GCA_004027555.1). Lineage (NCBI taxonomy): Eukaryota > Metazoa > Chordata > Mammalia > Chiroptera > Craseonycteridae > Craseonycteris > Craseonycteris thonglongyai. The sequence goes on from PVKE010005135.1 coordinate 4,665, forward strand.
TGTGCAATTACAAGTCCACACTATCTCAAAAGAAAATAACTATACAAGCACTTCCATTTGTCTTGATTTTGTCAGTTATCTCGCCATTGTTTTTCATGACTCATCCCTGAAACAGAGCAAATGTTACTTAGCAGCAGCAAAACACATCATCCTATTGCAGCAGGTTGGCAAGAACATCAGCAGGAGGGAAGAGTTGCAGCAGAGGTAAGCACCGAAAGAAGCGTGTGATGCCCTAAGACCAAGGCCACAGCAAGCATGACAAGCAGGAACAACCTCACATTACCTTTTCCCCAAATCCCTCCTCCGGAGTGAGTCAGAGCAATCCTTTCTCTACTACTGATCAAGGTAGGAAACACGTTTCCAAAGACTCCATATACTTGCCTTTGAAATGTCCTCAGCTTAATCCAAAACCTCTTGTGTGTGAAGGCTCCTCTGGGTGTCTACCCATTACATCACCCTATCAGAACAGGCTGGTCCTGAAGCTATTAGCAGGAGGGAGGTACAGGTTTCTTAATACTAGGAAGCCCCCCCCCCCCCTTTTTTTAATGGGCATAAAAAATATGGAGGCGGGAAGGTGGAAAGCAGGAATCTGTGATATCTAAAGCAAACAGACACTGAAGCAGTCAAAAGCACAAGTATTCAGACAGGTTAAATCATGGTTGTGTTGCTTTCTTGCACCTGATCAAGGGAAGAAAAGTTACGTTACTCACTTTCCTTCCTTCCATTAGCTCTATATGTGGCGGAGGGAAGACACACCCCCTGCCAACCAACAACCTAAGAGTGATCTCCCCTCATCCTTCAGCGTCCACATTTTACCCAAGGCTCCGGGAACGCCCTTGGCAGGCCAGATCCTTTCTCCTCCTCTCCTGATACCTCTGGGCCCCGTCTTCCATTCTCTCACAGCGGTCACGGCCAGTTGCCTGGCACCTCCAGCTTCTGGCTGACTATGCCACTAGAACCCTAGCCTTCAACGCCCTTTCGTCTTCTCCCCTCCACAACCTGCCTGCCCACACGAGTGTCCCCGGCCCCACCCCAGACTCGTTGCGGTGGGCCCCAGGTCCCTGGCAAGAGAGGCTCCGCAAGGTCCCTACTCACGGCGCCCCATCCTCGGGAGCCAGGTCCACGCCTCCGCCCTGACCTGGTCGGAGCCGGTGTTCCTTCAGGCCTAGTCAAGGACACCGCCTCCGCCGGCCCGCACCCCGCCCTCAATCCCTCAGCAGTCCAGCTCTGGTCCTCTGCGTAGGGCACTCACCCAAAGGTGACCGAGTGGTGACCAAGGAAAGGGAGCAAGCCACCAAGGAGCGGTACGCGGCGCCTCCTCTCCGCCAACAGCTTTATAGCCGCCTCCCCACCCGACTCCGGCACCGCCGGGAGTCGGCGGGAGGTGGGTCAGTGGCTCCAGCAGCCAATCGTGGCCTGCAGAGTAGCCTGGCAGTGCCCGCCTCCCGGTCCGGCTTCTACCAATCAGAAGGAAACTGGAGGCGGGCATTCGCTAGGGTTTTTCCCTCGTGGCTGAAAGGGCGGGGGAAGGGGAGGAAACAAAGTCGGAGGGCCGAGGAAGTGGGGTGAGAGAGTGACGTCAGGTGGCCCGAGAGCGGGCCTGCCAATGACAGAGCGGCGCGAGACGGCGAGAGCCAACGACAGCGGAGTGAGAGGTTCTCTGACCAATGGGAGCCAAGTGAGAGGACCTGGGGGCCAATGGAGCCTCTGCGTCCCACCACTGAGGAGAGATGGTAAAGTGTGGGAGGCAAGCTGTTTCCCGCTTGAGAGTCTGTGCGGTTACCTAGCAACCAGAGCTAGGCTTCACCTGAAAGGTTTCTGAAATGCATACTTAGTCCTCAACCTTAACGTTTTCTAGTTTCCAGAACAGCTAAGTGCGCCTGCATTACAAGTTGGAGCAGAAGTCACCCAGAATTTGTAAATCAGAAATACCGGATTAGTAAAATACTCAGGATTGTCATCTCTCTTCAAAGCTATGTTGACTTTTTAAGAGATTGCTATTGGGACAGTTCTTCCCAACTAAATCTAAGACAAGATAGTTTGGGGTTAGACTAAACTCACAAGGAGAAAAAGGGCTTTGCTTGAGCAGGGACGTTGATCCTAATTATAAGGTTTTTTCTAGTCCATGCACTCTGAAGGAAGGGGCTCCCCCTGACCACTTGCCCACTGTATGCTCTGCTCTTGATATATGGTAGGTACCAACTAAGAGGTTGTTGAAAGAAGGAAGGCTACCTATAATTCTCAATCATAGGCATCCACAGGATAAGGACTGCCTAACTGCCTCAGAAAACAGAGAGGAGCAATTCAAGCTCGAGGAAATCACTGAAACACTATTTGGGATAATCTGGAGAACAATTATGGACGTAAATTAGACTCTGCTTCCTCTCCTCCTCAGACAGAGAAACCATAGTACTTAGCTTTGGTGGGGGACCATGACAGGTTCAGAAAGATTTGTCTCTAGCCCTCCCAGTTTGGAAGCTGTTGAGAAGGGGTCACTGATGATTCTGTGCATCACATAACTACTGTTATGTGAAGTTCATTATCTACTATAGATACTAACCTAGTCAGAAACACTCTCAGCAACAAAGTGGCAAAATATATTGACTGTGAAGTGGTGGCATAAGTTGTTTGGAGAGAGAACCACTCAATAATGGTTATCATTCCACATTATGGTCCATGACATTCATTCTGTTCCAGAATTAATGCCAGTTCATACCTTTATAAAGTAACTAAGTGATAAAGAGAGACATACTGCCTGATTGTGATCAACAAGTCTGGGAGGGGAATTAAACATTCTTGGCATGTTAGAATGCATTGAGGGAAGGTGGGATAGCTCAGCGGGTTAAGCGCTTGTTGCTGCCCTGGGGAGTGAGTATCAAATCCTGGCTGGCCCGTGTGGTGCCATATGCTGAACTGGGGTGTGCTTTCCATGCGGGAGGCCTCCAGTTCCATTCTCAGCAGAGCAAGCTTCCCGTGTGGGAGGTCCCCCGGTTCAGCCCTGGGCTTGAGGGGGTGTGCCTCCCATGGGGGAGGCCCCTGACCAGTTCCCACCCTGTGTGGCCCCCGTCCACCTGTGTGGAACAAAACCATGTTGAAAATTGATGATGGACAACTATAGAGACTGATCTAGGCCCTCCCCCTTCTCTCTGTCTGTCAAAAACAAATCTTAAAAAAAAAAAAAAAAAAAAAGAATGCATTGAAAGGCAGTTATGGACAAACACAAGAAAGATATAGCTTTATCCTTAGAAAGGGGCAGCAAATAGTTCCAACTCCAGAAGTACCGTACACAATAGGGAATGATTAGCCAGATAGTCATGAGGATTCCCAAAAGGCACAGAGTGTTTTTGTTTTTTGTTTTTTAATCAAATTAACCTTCAATAAAGCAAAGTGAGCATGGTTATTGATTGTTGGGAAGGCAAACAATGGACAACAAAATTGGTTATTAATTAAATATAGAACATCTCACTTGATTTAAAAAAACAAACCTCTGAGATTCTGTGAAATATAATAGGAAATTATACCAGGCTCCACAAATATTAGTTATGGTCATGCAATTGAGGAAAAAGTATACATATATTTATGTTGGAAGGGGCTGTAAGTTTTTGGGATTTTTTGAGATATAATTTGATACAAGCATAGTGAAGTCAATGTTGTACTTGAGTATACATTTTTAAGACATGTTAAGGTATATGCTTTATTATATTGTTTTAAATGTAATGCCAAGTAGTATTGGTTGAGCACTATAAATGCTATACATCAAAGGCAAAGTATAATTCATTATTCTGCCCTACTTTGAAAGAAACAAAAGTTTCTTGATGCAGGAAGATATAATGATAATATTTACTATTATAAATTTACCTGTTGAATAAATATTTAGTTTTTACATACTCAGTGGTAGGGACTATGTTAGACCTATGCTGTCTGGTAAGGTAAACACTAGCTACATATAGCTCTTGAGCATTTGAAAGATAGCTGGTTCAAAGGGAGATGTACTATAAATCTAAAGACTTTAAAAAGATTTTAAAGTCTTAATACAAAAAAGGAAATATCTCTTTAATCATTTTTATATTGGTTACATGTTGTAATGATACTATTTTTGCTTCTATTGGGTAAAATAAAATAATATTACTATTAAGTTCACTTGTTTCTTTTTCATTTTTAATGTGGTTGCTGGAAAATAAAACTATATAAGCAACTTCCTTTTGTGGCTAATTGTGTTAGACAATTGGAAGACAGACTCTGTCCTGTAGAGAGTTCATAGTCTAAAGACTGGAGGAGAGAAAAATAAACAGAGCAAAGGGCTGGATTTCTGGCTTCTTAAACTCACTAGATAAAAAGTAGGATAGGGACCTTCAAATATTCCAATAAAGATTCTCCATTTCTTTAGGTTTAAACAGCTTTACTTTGCCTAAATATTTCTTCAATTCAAAATTCAATTCCCCGTCAGGGCTATTTCTCCTCAAGCCCTTCTGCTTGGCAGCATGGCATCTGGGTTTTATGGAGATCACTGGGTTGTTAGGAAGGGGCTCAGCCCTACTTGTGGGTTCTGGTACTGGCTTCCCTTTGCTGACCAGGACTCAGTTTGGGCTCTCTTGGTGCTGCAAAATTCTAAAGCTCACCCAAGCTTTCATTTGATAACTCCCTACCCAGCAGTCTGCACTGAGCAGCCCCCAGTTATAGGTTTACTCAACCCTGTTTACAGCAAAACCCCTCAACCCTGTCTATCAGCATTTCAGCTGTCTTCTTTCCTTTGCCTGATAGGAGGAGAGTCTGTACCGGTACTTCTTCCACACTACTTGGGAGCTGTGGGAGGCTCAGGAACCTGTCCCTACCTGATTGTTGAGTGACACTAGTTCTACTCTACTGCCACACTACAAAGTAAGCTTGTGGTTCCCAAGAAGATGTTCTCCTCTTTCCAGAGTATGCCCTGCTCTAGAGTTCTTAATGGGAACTTGATTGAAAACCCTATTGATTTAGCACTCCCAATCCAACAAGCCAGTGTGTTTCCAGCACTCCCCCCTCCTGCCCTTCCTCTTTCTTTCTTATTTTGTCCCTTTCCTCTTTCTAATTTCTCACCCCTGAAAGGGTTCCTACTATAGGAAATGTAGTTTTTAAACAGCACGATTAATGCTTATAATATAGTTCGAATGCTATACAAAGAAGCCTGCCCATAGGCAATGGAAGTTCCAAGGAGGGATATCTAATCCATCCTGATGGTTAAGTAAGGCTTTCCAGATTAAGTGACATTCATTCACTTGTCACATTCTGAAATCTTTATTGAGCACTGCTGTGTGCCAGTCACTGTTCTAGGCTCAGGTATTCTATGTAGTACACAAGACAGGCATAATTTAAGATTTAGTCCAGCTTAGTTGAGAAAAACATCTGTAAGAAAAATAATAAGATGAGATATCTTCAGGCAGTGATAATATAATGGGGTAAATAATGCAAAGTAATGTGAGAAAATGACTGTGGGGTGGATGAGTGCACAAGGTGGTAAGGAAAGATCTCTCTGAAATAGTGACACTAAGAAAAATGAGAAGGAGCCAATCTATGAAACTCAGGGGGCAGAAGGATTCAAGGAAAGGAACCAGCAGGAGCAAAAGCTTGCCTATTTGAAGAGCAGGAAACAAAAGGCCATGTGTGTGAGCTGAGTTTTGAAGGGCTACCAGAATTATCTGGGTTATGGACTGGAGGGCAGGAAGAAGAGAGGGAGGAGCAGTCCTGTCAGGGAAAGAGATCCATCAAGTATAATATGGGAACTACAACTTTAATAAATAGCTAAGTTGAGGTTGTGGTGACAGTGAAATCTCCCTTGAACTAGGTTTCTCAGGTAAAAGGATTATTAATGGAGCAGGGTGCAATATTTTCTCTGTACTGTTGGGAGGGAAAGAAGTGAGTTCAATGGAATGTCCTTTCCACGCTGTGATCCTGGTAGTAATCTACTATTCAGTAGTCAACATTTGTAATGAGAGTTTGCTGTCAATCTATTCTTTCCCAGAGATTCTAATTACCGGTAGTGTCTTATTTACATTACTCTTTCAGTCAAACCCACTGGATAAATCATGATTTACAAATGAGAACATTGAAGTTCAGAGAGATTAGGAAACTTATTCCAAGTTACTCAATTGCAAAACAGCAAAGTTGGGATTCAAACCCAGGTCTTCTGATATCAAAACCCATGTTCATTCCACTATTCTATATACAAAAACACAGTTGTGCTCAAAGATAGGATGGACTGGGGTGGGGTGATAGATGGTGAATAAGGGAAAGGAGGTAACCTACCAAGAGACTCAGAGGCAGCACTTCTTACCCTGGGGAATCTTACCATAAAACAGGGTTGGTACTTGACTCACGTGTTCAGCAGACTTTTTTTACCTGTTTGTTAAGAACAAATTCATCTCTGATGGGTGCACTACATTAACCAAGTTTATGATACATAAAATCAGAATGCCAGTGTACAATTTATAATACAAAAGGGACCACAGGCCTCAAAGTCTCATGACTCACCCTCTAGGTTAAGCTACACAGGAGCAAGTCATCTTTTGATTGGTAAACATGGACTTGGGAAAAAAGTTAGAAATACGCTCCTTCAAGCTATAGGGTACAGATAACAGGATGTATCTATTTCTCAATAGGATGGCCTTCCCAATAAGGATAGAGATATGCCAAGGCCATCAATCTACCAATTGCCTTCACCCATGACATTTGTAAGACTGGCGTTTCTAATAAGACTAGAATATTTAAACTCCTTAATTGGATACATACTTGCATTTGTATCTATGTTTCCCCCCTTTTTATGAGCCTATGATTGACCATCTCCACTTCCAGCTGTCAATTCTCTAAACAAGTCAGTACAATCAGTTTAAAGTCTAGTGTTAACAGGCTGAGTGACATTTGGTTTCTTTAAAGTGACCTTTTCTATCTCTGCTCCTGCATGTGTCAACTTTTTAAAGCTAATTCCTCCAAAGATAATTGTTTTCAGGTCCTTAGAGGCCACCTCAGGGGAGTGTCACCTACTGCAAGTACATACTGTCCTTATTCTTCCTCATCATAGTATATAGAAGCAGTGTATCAGGACCATGTCCAGGCCACATGCAGCCTGAATTATGCAACGTGGTCATATTTGAGTCACCTTAGATTTGGAGCACACAGGCGAACATGAACATTGAGGCCCAAAGCTAAGAAATACAGAGGTACTAAATACCTTACATGCTAAAAGAAACAGTTTGGGTGCCAGGTACATTCTTTCAAAAGGCTTTTGAATTGGTGAAAGGAAAAACCTTTCTATAATCAACCACCACCTGCTTTACCTCCATAAACTAAACAAAGGTGGATGGTGAGGGTAGGAAGAAAGGGGGTCAAACGTCTTCAGCCCTGGGAGGAGGGCAGTATTCTAGGGAGAAGGCAATTTCTTCCTGCCCTATGGAAAAGGACGTTTCTTCCTCTATTCCCCCAGGTTCATTCAAGGTTTGAGGCTGTTGAAAAAGGGGAGACTGACCCTCCTCCATTGGCTGATTGCTGACCTGCAGGGCCTATAGGACTGTCCCACTGCTGCCTTAGGAGCACTGTGGGGACAAGGAGAGAGCAATCTTGGAAGAGCTTTATAGACATCCCTGAGAGAGGGAAGGAACACACGCAAACAGAGATTGGTGCCTGCTTTTGATCTATAGATTTTTTTTTAAGATTTATTTTTTTTATTTTTTGACAGAGAGAGACAGACAGAGAGAGACAGACAGAGAGAGAGACAGAGAGAAGGGGGAGGGCCCAGAGCAGTCTCCATAGTTGTATGTCATCAGTTTTCGAGATGGTTTTATTCCATACAGGTGGGCAGGGACTGTGCAGGGTGGGAAGTGGGCCGGGAGCTGCCTGCATAGGCCCCGGTAAGAACTGAACTGGGAAGCACACCCCAGTTCAGCATATGGGTCCGCATGGGCCGGGGCCAGGATTCGATCCTCGGTCTCCGGGGCTACAAAGTGAGCGCTTAACCTGCTGAGCCATCCAGCTTCCCCTGATCTATAGATTTTTTTTGGAAGAAAACTTGTTGGAATGGTCACATAAGGTCAAGGAATGTAACTGTGGACTGTAGTCCATTCTTCTAGTGCCTGGGAAGAAGATAGGGGTATGCCCCTCTATGAGGATATCACAATACTGAGAACATACAAACAAGAACCTTAGCGAGTCCCGTGGCTTCATGGAAAGGTGCTCAGAGTACAGGAGGAGCAAGAGGTGTATGGCTGCTGTGTACAGACCTTCCAGTGGTTTTGCTCTACACCCTCCACGGCTTGTGTTTGGCTTTTGCCTTCAGCCTTATTTCCTCACAGCACAAGTTGGTGGCAATGGGTCTAAACATTGTGTTCTCATATAACAATATTCAAAGGCTGGAAGAAGAGAAAAGGGCATCCTTCCTTAAATCCCTTTGGAAAAGCAAAGACAACTTTTCCAGAAGTCCCCTGCACCCCCATGGACTTCCTCTCATTGCTAGGTGGGCAGAATTGCACCACATGCCCATTCCTAAATCAAGCAATGGGGGAACACAGTGACCACAATTAACTTCAGTCTTTCCTAAAAACACAATGCTGGATTCTGACAAGAAAGGTGGACCACAGGGCTGCAGATAGGCAAGCCCTGTGTCTGCAGTGGGGGGCGTCCCCAGCTGGGCGCTGTTGCACTTGGGCAGCCCACGTCCTGTGTGTGGCTATGGGTATCTGGGGTGCGTGGAGGGTGAGCTATCACAGGACTCTTTCTGCCAGGCTTGGGGTTTTGTAACAATACTCTCCCTTTAAACCCTAATTGGTTGATTGAATTCGAATATTCCATTTACTGGTATATTAGCCAATACTCTTTGGGTTGCAAAGAACAGAAACCAACACCAAGTAGCTTAATCAATGGATTCACATAATGAAAAATCCAGACAGTTGGTTTTGTTCCAAGGATAATTAGAGCCAAGAAGTCAGTTGCTGTCCATCTTTCAAGAACGATTTCCCAGCATTGACATTTTTCTCACAAAGCTTCCTGCCTTGCTTAAGATTCCTTCACTGTTACTTGTGTCTCTGACCCACTAAGTGTAAACTGGAGATTCCCAAGACCCCCTCAGGTTCAATTAATTTGCTGGCACAGCTCACAAAACTCAGAAAAACCATTTACTTACTAGATTACTGGCAAAGGATATGAAGCATACAAGCCAATAGCCAGATGAAGAGAGACACAGGATTAGGTCCAGAAGGGTCTCAAGTACAGGAGAGTCTTTTCCATGGATTAGTGTGCTATCCTCTCAGCATGTGGGTACATTCTTGTTCAAGGACCAGAATGCTCTCCAAAGCCTGTCCTTTTGGGTTTTTATGGAGGCTCATTTCTCAGGCATAGTTGATTGAATCATTGGCCATTGGTCATCAAATTCAATCTCTAGCCCCTTTCCCCTCCCCAGAGGTCAGAGGTTGGGAGCTAGCACTGCTACTGAATGTTCCAGCCTTCCATTCACTGGATGATTCCCCTAGCAACCAGTCCCTATCCTAAGATGCTGTCCACAAGTCACTTTATTAAATAAATTCAGGTACGGTTAAAGGAGTTTGTTATAAATAACAAAAGATACCTTTATTGCTCTTATCATTTAAGAAATGTCAAGGGTTTAAGAACTCTGCTAGAAACAGTACAAAGACCAAGTGTGTGTGTGTGTGTGTGTGTGTGTGTGTGTGTGTGTGTGTTTAAATATTTATTTTATTGTTTTTTCACAAAGAGAAAGACAGAGAGAAAGGGGAGGGCCTGGAACAGTCTCCACTGTTCACTATTGTATGTCATCAACTTTCAACATAGTTTCTTGTATGGAGGGGGGCGGAGGTCACGCAGGGCAGGAACTGGGCTAGGGGCCTCCCACATGGGAGACACACCCCCTCAAGCCAGTGGCCAAACCCCGGGGGGTAAGAACTGAACTGGGGGCCTCCCCATGGGAAGCACTCCCCAGTTCAGCATATCAGTCTACATGGGCCAAGGGCTGGGATTCAATTCTTGGTCCCCTAAACTGCAAAGCAAGTGCTTAACCTGCTGAGCCATCCGGCTTCCCCTCCAAAATATATATTTATTATAAGTCACACTATTAAAGATGGGGAGGAGCCAGATAAATATATTAATAAATTCATATATAAGTTGAAATCTATCCAGATGGAAGAATATTATGAAGAAAATAAGGCAGTATAATAAATAGGATGTGATTGTCTGGAAGGAGGATGGTGATACATGAGGTAGTAAGAAAAATAGTCATTTCTTGTGACAGTCGAGCTGATAAATCAGTAAGAAGGAGCCAATCATATGAAGCTCTGGGTGTTGCAAGAACAGCAAGTAGAAAGTTTCTGAGATAGAAAAAAAAAACTCTGCCTATTTGAAAAAGCAACAAAAGTAAGGTGACCAGACGTCCCGCTTTTGGCGGGACAATCCCGATTTTTAACAATTTGTCCCGCGTCACATGGCATTTAAAAAAAGTCCCGATTTTTGGAAAGAATGCACGACAAGCTAGGGAACGGCGGGAGAGAGACCAAATTTTTAATCAAGAACCCCCTCCCCCGCCCCGGTCAATGGTGTCCCGCTTTACCAATGTTAAAATCTGGTCACCTTAAACAAAAGGCAAGCATGACTCAGTTGCATTTTAAAGAATGAATGAGTTAGCCAGACTTGGAGATGAAGGGATGGGGATAAACATAATTTATTTTAGACAAAAGGAATAGTGACAGTGTGGGGACAATAACTTTAACCAAAAGAGAGAAACTCATCTTAGAAGAGATAATGTGGAAGTTTTGGTCAGTAGACAAGACATCCTCTAGTATGCTGAGTTTTCTGCTATTCCAGTCTGGGCAAAAGGAATGAGTTCAATGGAGGGGGTCTTCACTCACGTGATTCTACGAGTTACCTGCTAACCACATATATGAAAATGTTTTAATACCAGCTACCATTTATTAAGCATCTACTATTTTCTGGGCATTGTAATAAGACATTTTAAGTACATTATCCTACTCACCAACATTCAAGGAAATATTATTCCCAATTTACAAGTGAAGAATTGAGCTGCAGGGAGTTTAAGTAAGGTTAAGATTCAAATCTAGGTCTTCTTTGCCAAAACCCATGTTCTTTTCAATACCACAAAAAGCACAGTTGTTTTCAGGGATAGAACAGGGTGGTACACATAGAAAAAGGCAGGTGGGTAGCTTCTCCGGAGAGGATAGAAAAGACAGTACTCATTTCTTTGAGGAAATAGACATACTCAAGGATTTGGCACTTGGCCTTGAGGGCGCAGAAGCCAGCTTTTAGTAAAAGGCTCAGAAGTACACTCATACCAAGCAAGTTTATGATGTGCGTTACAATATAGTCAGAATGCAAGTTTCAAATATGGCTGCCTGGAAAAGCTTAAATAAAATGTGCAATCAAGAATATGGAATGTCAATTCACAGACGTGTTTAAAATAGCACTTTTGGGGGGATGTCGGGATGGCTCAGCAGGTTGAGAGCTCATCTTACAGCCCCAGGGTCCGAGGATCAAATGCCGGCCCTGCCCCATGCAGACCCATATGCTGAACTGGGGTGTGTTTCCCACAAGGGAGGCCCCCAGCCCAGCTCCAACTCTGCGCAGCCCCACACCCACCTGTAGAATGAAACCATGTAGAAAACCAATGATGTTCAACTAGGGAGACTGCTCTGGGCCCTCCTTCTTCTCTCTGTCTCTGTTTCTCTATCTCTCTGTCAAAAACAATAAGAATAAATCTTTAAAAAAAAAAACAGACTTTTTGGAAAATATCTTTGATTGCATACAGGTGTGGCTATACAGGGTTAATGTTTTTCTTATGTGAAAAAACAGCGGGGAGCTCTAACCCTCGTGGTTTCCAACCCAGTAAGTGAAATATTACGAGGCAAAATTGTTTTAAAGTACTAACTGAATATTCCATTATAACCTTAGTCTCAAAATGAGAGTCTCAAATTGTAGCAAATGTTAAGATAAAAAATAATTAAAGGGCAATATGCCTAGAACAGTTACCAACGTTGTTGTGGAAGCTGAATATTTAAGAAAAAGATAAGAATTAAAAACATGAAAGTTGATTGCCATTTTTTAATGTTGGTTTGAGGCTCAGTTTCTGAAGCAAGAAAAGATGTTATTGTGCTAACATACTGAATACTTCCAGTTTTTAAAATAGTTCAAGTATGTGATATAATAAACATGGAAACTTTAAAATTTCTTGGTTTAGGTATTTTCTTTCTTGATTCTCCTAGTTGGAGTGAAGATAAACATTTATTGTTGTATTAACTTTTTGTTTTTGGACTTTAATTCTTTAGAAGTCGAACTTCATGTCTCAGTTATCTGATAATAATAAAGGCACTACAGAATGCAAAATTGAGGGTTTAGGCATGACCTATTTTAATCCCTGCAAACATTTGGTTATTTGCACTGTTGCCAAAAATGGGTGTCATGTTCATTTGTCTTTTTTTTTTTCCTCTTCATGTCTTAGCATGTAGACCTCCATCCTATATTTAGGGAGTTCCTTGTGAATGTTTCTTGATGTCTTCCTCCCACAATCAGAAGATGAGAACAACAGATAATCACTTTCCCAGATCACCTAACCATTGTGGAGAAAGCACATAATCTGGATTCAGACGGTCAGATGCATCCATCTGGGGCTTTGAATATGAAGCTAGTGTTGCTACGAAGCATAGCAAGTGGAGAATTTTTCCTGACAGTGGCGGCCATGGCTGCACTGTCCATTTTCCAGAGGCAAAGGCCAAAAGTGTGTTCAGGATCAGTGATGCAAGCCACAGTTCTTGCATGTATTCAGCGGGGGTGTCAGGCCCTTCCAGACCGGCTGATTGCAGCTATTATGAGGACTGGCTGCCTCCTTTCATTTCTGCCCATTTTCCAGTTCTTCCCTGAAATTCTCTAAGATGCCCAGTGTTGTTTCAATAAATCCCTTTTCTTCTTATACCAGCCAGAATTGGTGTCTGATACAATGGCTGATTGTCTACAATTGCACCTTGCTGAATTTACACAATTAAATTTTATGTAAAATATTACCGCCCAGACCTTTGGTTTTCCCTATTGGTATTGGGAAATTATGACCATGAGATTTTAAGAGATATCTGTTATAATGCAACTGTATCTATTTTTTAATTCAATTTATTGAGGCAACATTGGTTAATAACATTATGTACAGTTCAGGTGTATAACTGATAGGGGAAAAGATGCCTCTTTAAACCCTCACTTCTTAACCCTTATGCTATCTTTCCAGTTTCTAGTTTAATCACTCTTTCTAATCAAGGAAAGATGGGGTTTAGACTGGAATGTCCCTTGTCCACTATATTAGCTGATTCCATTTTGAAACTAGCTCCTAGGCAAGTAATGTCCCAGGGATAATCGACTAAGCCAGAAGGCAGGCCTCAGACCCTAAGGGGCTAAGACGAGATTTTCCTCACATGGTCAACCTGTGTCTATGGTTTAGGGGTCTGTTTCACAAACTAATGCTTTTAATGGTATTAATTACATCTATCTTTCCTGGTCTAGGGACCACCAGGAAAAGGCTCATAACCTAGCAAGAATTCCAATCTCCATCATTTGAAGAACTGAATAAGACCTTCTGGATGAATCCAGAGACACTTCCCTTTTAGCCTAGTTAGAGGGGGAGCTCCATGACTCCCCAGTAGGCAGGGACAATGACCACATTCATCAGGAAGTAGGTACCGAAGAAGAGACCTTCAGCCCTTGGACTTCCCTTAGAGATTTAAGGGGATCATGTCTCTCAAGTAGAAGGCTAGGAGAAGCTGGGATGGCTGAGCAGGTTAAGCACTTGCTTTGCAGCCCTGGGGACCAAGGATCAGATCCCTGCCCTGGCCCATGCAGACCCACATGCTGAACTGGGGTGTTCTTCCCATGCGGGAGGCCCCCAGTTGGTTCTCTTCTCCACGCACCTTGGTTAGGCCCCTGGCTTGGAGGGGCATGCCTCCCATTCAGGAGGCTCCTGACCCTGTTCCTACCCTGCACATGGGAACACCAACCTGTGTGGAACTAAACCATATCAAAATAATATACAATTATAGAGATTGCACTGGGCCCTCCCCTCTTTTCTTAGTCTTACTCTGTTTCTGTGAAAAACAAAATAAATCTTAAAAAAAAAAAAAAAAAAAAAGCTAGGTAGGCAGCTAGAATAAGGGAATCTCGAGACTCCTGCCATAGAGCACTCATTGCTAGCATGGTTACCATCTTTTCAGGAGACCCACTCCAGATTAAGCAACCACAGGAGAAGATAGAAGGGAAAGATAGCAAAAGAAGTGATGTAATGAACTGCCAATCAAAAGACTCCACACCCAAAAGGGTGTTCTCTTTTCCCAAGGAAAGACAATAAAAACTGCTCAGCCCCTCATAATCCACCTTTTGAGCCACCTGTTCTTGCTTAGGGTCACTTCCATCTTTTGGAAATGTACTTTCTCTACTTTTCTTTTCAATAAACGTTTCTTTCACCACACTGTACTTGGGTGTCTCACTCAGTTCTTTGTTTAGGATGCCCAAGAACCTGGGCACAGCACCAAGGAGGACCCCATTCTCTGGTAACACAACCCTATAATATGATATCTCTACACTCTATTGTGTGCTCACAATAGGACAGAAGTTTAGTCTCCTTCTGTCCTTGTATTTGATCCCCTTTACCCTCTTTATTTAAGTCTTTTTAAAATGTGTCCTTGTGAAACCTAGAAACATAACATAAAAAATGACATAGGCCTTGCTGAGGCGGTGTGGGGGAGATGTGGAGGAGGGCATGACTATATGATACCTGGACTCTCTGTACTTACTCCCTACCCTCGCTCACCCCTGGGAAGAAGTGACTTACCCAATTACAGGCTTTGGAAGAAGACACCAGGTATGGACAATTAAGTTTGTGAACTTGCCACCATGCTCTTATGTTGGCAGCACGTCTGACGCTTTTATTTGTAGTTTCCTGAGCATCCTTCCTCATCTTTCTTTTCTTACATAAGTGTCTGCTCTGATGTCTCTTGGTCTCCCTGGCTCTTAAACTGGCACGAGTTTTGCAGGTATGGCCTTCCTATGCTACATATCCCATTCTCCCTGTCTCACACATGTAGCTGGCTATGCTTGTATTGATCTACTTATGCCCCATATTCTCACAGAACAGTCTGGGTTCCCCATCTGTTCCCACCTCATTCAAGAGGCATGCCTTCCTCCAATGTATCTATCTCTAAATTGGGGTGAAGTGTGGCTCTGACCTTCTCACTACTCTACACTGAAAAACACCAAGCCAGGTAAAATTCTACAACATCTTTACTACCAGTGGCACAAATTGAGTATCACTCATCACTTACAGAATTGAATACCAAACCCATAGTCATTTAAAGCCCTTCAGGTGATGGAGAGAGCTGATTCTGGGTGGTGAGCACATAATGCAATACACAGACAATGTAATGTAGAATTGTACACCTGGAACCCATGTAATTTTTACCAACCAATGTTGCTCCAATAAATTTAATAATTAATGAAAAAAAATACAGTTCTCCATAATATTATTCTGGTTTATTGCAGAATGTTCTCACCAAACCAGGTGATTTGCTCTTCCTCAAATGCAGTCTATATTTTCTATTGATTAAAAAAGGGTGCCATATTAAACCATAAATTCCTAAGTGGGCAGGTAATGGTGGGTAGTCACTCCCCAGGCCTGTAACTTCTTTAGTGAAAGGTTGTTAAGCCAGTCTTGTCCATAGTTTTTGTGCATTTAGGTTGACATACCGTTACAATGCCAGAAGTAATATTCCTCAAGGCATAGCCACCCACACGAGAGCACATGATCGCAACGAATCTGTTGTCTAATCCTTGCCTTGCTTTCTCACACTTCCACATAATCTTCCCTATGTTCCCTCATTAATTCTAAAAGCATAAAAGAGATTACAAGACTGTTATTCTTCAGAGCATTTTAGATCTTACTTTCGAACATATGTTAATTTTGGCTCAAACTCTGCAAAAATTCTCTACAGGTGCAAACGTTTCTTATGCTAACATTCCCTTCATTTTTTGTTCCCAGAGAATGGGATCCTCTTTGATGCTGTGTCCAGGTTCTTGGGCACCCCAAACAAAGAACTAAGCAAGACATCAAAGTGCAGTGGTGAAAGAAAAGTTTATTGAAAGGAAAAGTAGAGAAAGTACCCTTCTAAGAGATGGAAGCGGGCCTCAAGCAAGAATAGATGTTTCAAAAGTCTGAGTACGTGGGGCTCTGCAGATTTTATTGCCTTTTTGTTTTTTTAGGAAAAGAGAACACCCTTTTAGGTGTGAGGTCTTTTGATTGGCAGTTCATTACATCACTTCTTTAGCTATCTTTCTTTTCTATCTCCAATGGCTGCTTAATGAGGGTGGGGGAGTCTCCTGAGAATAGGGTGGTAGCCACCATGGTAATGAGTGTTCTATGGAAGGGGTCCCAAGAGCTCCCTATTCCAGCTGCCTACCTAGCCTTCTTGAGAGACATGATCCCCATAAGTTTCTACGGGAAGTTGAGGGGCTGAAGGTCTCTTGTTCGGTAACTACTTCCTGCTGGATGTGGTCATTGTCCCTGCCTATTGGGGAGTCATTGAGCTCTCCCCCTAACTAGGCTAAAAGGAAGTGAGGGGTCTCGGGATCCATCCAGAAGGACTCATTCAAGTCTTCAAATGAGGTAGATTGGAATTCTTGCTAGGTTATGAGCCTTTTTCCAGTGGTCCCTAGACCCGCAGAGATAGATGTAGTTAATACCATTAAAAGTATTTGTTTGTTAAACAGACCCCAGAACCATAGATGCAGGGTGATCTTTTGAGGAAAACCTCATCTTAGATCCTCAGGGTCTGCAGCCCACCCTGTGACATTACTTGCCCAGGAGCTAGTTTTGAGATGGCATCAGCTAACATAATGGGCAGGGGACAGTCCAGTCTAAATCCTATTTTTCTTTTTTTTTGTTTGATTGTTTAATCAAAATTACACTTAAAAAAATGTTTTTGTTTCATTGTTCCTTTCAGTTTTATATTCTAGGTAGAATATAAGTGAGGTCATATGTTTCTTGACCTATAAGTGAGGTCATATGTTTCTTGATTTTTTTCAGTCCGACTTACTTCGCTTAATAAGATGGTTTCAAGGTCCACCCACGTTTTCACAAATGGCTGTATTTCATCTTTTCTTATTGCTGATACTATTCCACTGTGTAAATGTACCACAACTTTTTTATTCAGTCATCTATCAAAGGACACTTTGGTTGTTTTTATGACTTAGCCACGGTGAACAGTGCTGCGATGAACATTGGGGTACATATATCTTTATGGATTAAGGTTTTCAAGCATTTTGGGTAGATACTCAGAAGAGGGATTGCTGGGTCATATGGCAATTCCATTCTGAATTTTTGGAGAAATCTCCATACAGCCTTCCATGGTGGTTGTATCAATTTACATTCCCACCAGCAGTGTATGAGGGTTCCTTTTTCTCCACAGCCTCTCCAGCACTTGTTATCCCTTGTCTTGTTGATTATAGCCATTCTAACAGGTGTGAGGTGGTATCTTATTATGGTTATAATTTGCATTTTCCTAACTGCTGGTGATGTTGAGCTAGTGATTTTTTCATACATCTTTTGACCAACTGTATGTCTCCATGGGAGAAATGTCTGTTTAGGTCTTCTGCTCATTTTTAAATTGGATTGATTGCGTTTTTTGTTGTTGAGTTGTATGAGTTCTTTATATATTTTAGATATTATCCTTTACCAGAGGCATTGTTTGCAAATATTTTCTTGCATTCGGTTGGTTGGTTTTCTTTTTATTTTGTTGATGGTTTCCTTGGTACTAAACTTATAGACCTTGAGTTCAGAGAGCACTTTACCAACTTGACCCCAAAGGCAAGGGGAAGTAAAAGCAAAACTAAATGAATGGGACTATATCAAACTAAAAAGCTTCTGCACAGCAAAGGAAACCATCTTTCCTTGATTAGAAAGGGTGATCAAAGTAGAAACTGAAAAGACAGCATAAGGGTTAAGAAGTGAAGGTTTTTGGGAGAAGTCGAGATGGCTCAGTGGGTTAAGCGCTCACTTTGCAGCACTGGGGACCGTGTGGAACCATATGCTGAACTGGGGAGTTCCCCCAGTCCATTTCTCTCTCTGTCTCTGTATCTCTCTCTCTCTCTGTGTCAAAAAATAAATAAATAAGTAAATAAAATTAAATATCTTAAAAAAAAAAAAGAAGTGTGGGTTTAAAAGGGGGTCTTTCCCCCTATTTTTTGACTTGGAGTGTGCTCTTTTTCTAGAATGTTTGTCCTGTCCATTTCCACCTACCAAAATCTCATCCAAAAAACCCCCCAAACAAACCCAGATTCGAAGTTCTTGGGGACAGATACTGTGTTGGCTCGTGTTTTTTATCACCTCTAGCATCTAACACAATGCTTTGCCCAAAGTAGATCCTTAATAACTATTTCCTGAAATGAATGTATTTGATCTAGGGCATTATTTCCCTAAATTTTTGTATAATGAGCTGTACACATGATCTCTGAATCAGGAAATTTGGCTTTAAGCTTACTTTTGTTAACCTTAATTTTTCTGGTTCTTGATCTCTTCATCTTTAAAATTAGAGGGTTTGGGACAAATGATTTTCAGAGTTCCTGCAATGTTTTTAAATTCTAAAAATTTTTTTTTGTTGTTTGTTTGTTTGTTTTTTAATGCCTAAACTGAGAAACTGGTTTGTTTTCACAGTTCCTCAAAGAGATAATCTTTGCTCCTTGCTCCAAGGAAAAAGATAAGTTACATAAAGTGACAAAGCTTCAGGTTTTGAAATGATAGTGAGTTGGCAACTCTGACCTACCCTATTTGCCCTGCCTCAGGCAGCATACTACCCAAATAACAGCTACCATTCAGAGAGCAGGAGGCCTAGTCACAGGAAGCTTAGGATGACAGCAGGTAACATGGGAGCTAATGAAAGGCAAGAAGGGAAGTTGAACACATTATCTTAAAGAGAGGTGGGTGAACCAGAATATCTAGGAAAAAGGAAAGAGATATTAATGAGTGAAATCAAAGCAAAAAATATATAATTGATTCCAATTTCAGTGCAGGAAAATGTTTATTTGACATCACTCCTGATATGGATGACAGAAAAGGCATTAAGAGTTATTGTCAGGGGGAGGTGGGTGGGAGAGCTGTGGGCAGGGAGTAGGGAGGGGGCATCAAATATATGGTGATGGAAAGAGAGCTGATTCTGGGTGGTGAGCACATAATGCAATGTATAGAAAATGCAATGTAGAATTGTACACCTGGAAACAATGTAATTGTTACCAACAAATGTCCAATGCAATTAACAATTATTAAAAAAAATGTAATTACCCTTTTAAGAAAAATTATCATCATTGCTCTTCAGCTATGGCATTGGGGAAATAGGCTTGGTAGCAAGTTGGAGGCAGAGGAATAAAAACAAAACAAAAATATTATGAGACTCCCCAAGTCATCTCTTATTTCAAAAAGCTCTAGCTATACTTTATCTTTTGTTCTTCTGTTTTCTCTCTCTAGCTCCCTCCCACCTAGGTCTCAGAGGTTCTTGATGAAGAAAGGGAAGAGGAGGTTGTGACTTTGTCTAACTTCTTCTCAGTCGGATCCAAATCAATGATCCGTGCTGTGAAACAAATAACACATGTGACTAAAAGATAGGGACACATTATTTTGATGCTTAAGACATTTTGTAATTCCACCAAGGGGCTGGTTAGATGTAACCTCTTTTAACTGTGACTCCACGTCCACCTCCACCCTCATCCCAACAGGGTACTGTCCCAACTGTGCTCAGGGACAGGCAATTTTTGTGCTTTTGCTCTGGCCTGATTTCTGCTGCCTTGTTACTTACTGCCTCGGCTACCAATGATCCACATGACATTGCTGCTTCTAGGGGCACAGACGTCCTCTGTTCCATTAGTGACAGCCCCCAATGTCACCACGCAGGCTGTAAAGACACTGCTCTCCCCTTAACTATTTTTTCTAAATCACAAGGCCAATTCTTCCTTAACTCTTCACCACAGAACTGGGGCCAGATTATGTCTGACAAGTGTTCCAGTGCTAGGAAACAGACAGTGAGTCAAATGCAGGAGAGAATACCTTCACTCTCTAAGGTTTCTCTCACTTTACACAAACCAGAATGCAGTCTTCCCCTGAACAGAATTGTTGCTGAGTATCTTTTATGTATCAAGCGCAGTGCTTTACAGTAAGTCTTCACAACAATCTTTTCTTCTTTTTTTTTAATGACAACACAAATTTATTATCTTTAAGCTCTGGAGGTTCCCAGTCTGAAATGAGTCTCCCTGGGTTAATTCAAGGTGTTACAGGGCTGTGTTCCTTCTGGAGGCTCCATGTCTTTGCCGGGTCCAGCTCCTAGAGGCAGCCTGCTCTCGGGGGCATGGCGCCCTCATCCTCCATCTTCTATACCAGCAACAGTGGGTCGAGTTTTTCTCACACCATACCATCACCGTTCTTCTCAGAGACAGATCATTCTTTTGTTGCCACGTCTCCTTCTCTGACCCCACAAGAACCATTTTTTGAACCAGGCTCTATTCCCTCCATTTGCAGATAAACAAACCAACATAGAAGGACTTCAATGAAGCCCTGTCTGACTAAAGCAATCCAATGACTTTTCTACCACATAATGCAGCACAGGCAAAAAAGAAACAAACAAAAACAAATAGCAACATTAGCTTAAAAATAGTATTCATTTTATCAAATGATTCTTTGGGAGAAATTTTGGTTTTTTTTTTAATTTTGTTTTTTTTTTCACAGAGTGAGACAGACACAGAGAGACAGAGACAGAGAGGAGGGGGAGGGCCCAGAGCAGTCTCCATTGTTGACAGCATTAGTTTTCTACATGGTTTCATTCCACAGTTGGGCGTGGGGCTGTGCAGGGCAGAAACTGGGCTGGGGGGCTCCTGTATGGTAGGCACACCCCAGAGAGCTGGGGGCTGAACTTGGGGCCTCCCTAATAGGAAGCTCGCCCCGGTGAGAACTGAACCGAGGGCACATCCAGTTCAGCATATGGGTTCTCATGGTCTAGGGCCGGGATTTGATACTCAGACCCTGGAGTTGCAAGACGAGTGCTCAACCTGCTGAGCCATCCCAGCTTCCCCAAGAAATTTTCTTTAAATAAGAAACTTCCCATTTCATTTTAATTTGATTTCAATATATAAAAATAAAGTGAAAACTGACAGTTTTCAGGAATGTTTAGTCTTTAGCAGATTCACACACAGTTTCTAAGTTGTGTGTGCTTTTTAATAGCAACTTCTTTTTTTATGATTTATTTTTATTGTTTTTTGACACAGAGAGAGACAGAGACAAAGAGAGACAGAGAGAAGGGGGAGGGCCCAGAGCAGTCTCCATAGTTGACAGCATTAGTTTTCCATATAGTTTCACTCCACAGGTGGGCGCGGGGCTGCGCAAGGCATAAACTGGACTGGGAGTCTCCCACATAGGCCCCAGCAAGAACTGAACTGGGGGCACACCCCAGTTCAGCATATGGGTCCACATGGGCCAGAGCCGGGATTCGATCCTCGGTCTCCAGGGCTGCAAAGCGAGGGCTTGACCTGCTGAGCCATTCCAGCTTCATTTAATAGCAATTTCTAATGCCACAAAAACTCATGCAAGATTATTAAAACTAATGTTTTATTTGAATTATTTAGTGGCCATTGTGAGTAGATTATACCAGTTCCAGATTATATGTAACATTTGCTCTGCCTTCACTGCCTTTCATTTCTCAGCTTGAAATATGGAAAAATTGGACTGATTTTGAGATTTAGTTTGGGGAATTAGAAATGCTGCATTTCTCCTATTATCCCTGGAAAAATAACTTGAGCCCATTCTGGATCAAGGAGCTATGTCTAACAACAACAACAACAAAATGATGTGGTTGTATTAAGGGTCATACCCAATTAAAATAAGCCTTGTTCAGGCATGTCCTTTCCTGAAGTCAGAACCTTGCAATTATCACTTGTGATCTACATGATTCAGATATATGAAATAATATCTTGTGCAACTAGTAAGACTTGTGCCACTGGCTTGGGATATAAATACAGTCACATTTCTTTTTTTCCCCAAGCAATGATTACATATCAATTCACCTTTATTCACATGAACTAGAATATTCTTTCTCAAGGCCTCTTTATCTCCTCCACCTGAATAGTCTAAGAATTCAACTCCAAGCTGGAGTCCACTAGCACTGTTACTATCTTTGCTACCATTAGGTGGTGTTACTGAATTCCAGATTCTGTATGCCTTATCAGCAACCTCTATGCTCAGACGCTCACTGAGTCCCTTCTATGTACCAGACACTGAGCTAAGCACCAAGGATGTAGCTGGGCACACACTAGACATGGCTTCTGTCCTCATGAGCCTTTCCTGGTATCATGGTGTCCAGAGGATGATGCCCTTACTGGGCCAGACTCACTGACCAGTTTAGGAAGATGCTCTATGCTTGGGTTCCACAGCTGCAGTTCTCCTGGGCCAGACACTGTACCCTAAGTGGCAGGGTCTTGGGAGCTTTGGCTCCAACCACACACTGAGGTAGAAAGAATCTACCTCCAGGTCCAAGCGTGGAGCTCCAGGCATGAGTCATCTGCTGAGAAGAACCCCGACCTTCAGGTAAATTTCTCTGAATGGCAATGGGTGTCTTCTTGCCAGCAGACCTTAGGTTACCCTGAAAGGTTTTCTAACTCCCATTTTAGCAGTTCAGGTTAGAGTATCGGTCCTTTTTCTCAAATGTTCTGCCCTCCTTGGGCAAACTGCACACTTCTTCCCTAGAAAAATGTATCGATCAGTGGAAGAAACTGCTGCTAAGCCATAAAGGGGAAAGGGAGATCTTATTGTGACCTTTGCCTTTGCCCACCAACCTTGAGCAAAGCTATGCTTTAGGGGTGAAAGTGAGAGGGAGTAAAAAGGGAGAGTAACTTTCCACATAACCAAAATGTGTGTGTGTGTGTATCATGTAGGGTGTTATATATACAGAATAGTTTATATATTTATGCCAGTGCATGTTTTACATATGAAATTGTAATTGCCTATCACTTTGCTAACCTATGAAGTCTAGAAATGGGAATTTCTGATATAGCCCATGAAAATCTTCAAATTACTAACCAGAAATGACAAAAGGTGAATTGTGGAGATGCCTGGATAGCTCAGTGGTTTGAGCACTTGCCATAGAGCCCTGGGGTCCAAGGATTGAGTCCTGGTTCCCACCCGTGCAGACCCATATGCTAAACTGGAGTGTGCTTCCCATGTGGGAGGCCCCCAGTTGGTTCCTGCCCTGCACTGTACCAGGAACCAGCCTGGCTGAACGAAGTCCCCGAGTTCGAGCGGTGGAAACTGGTAGACAGACCAAATGGCCAGCCAACTGTCCTTGGAGGAAGCAGCCCCAAATCGCTTTATTGTTTGTTTTATATAGCAAAAGTTAACGGCATTACAAGGAATAGGGGAGAGATTAAGAGACATTGCTAAAGTACAGGCTGGGTTATTCATTAGCTAAGCAGATTTGTTATCAGGAACAAGCAGACCCTTCCCCATACATATCATTTTTTTAACCCTGGGCCTAGTAACCAATCAACTGGTCTGACCTTCTTTCGAAGCTGCACGTACACATTCTTTTCTATATAGATAATCACAAGGGGAGGTGAAGGGGAGGCCGAGGCCTTGCCACCCAGGCCCCAGGTCGGTCCTTCCCAGGAGGTCGAGGGAGCCGAAGCCTTGCCATCAAGGCTTCCAGAAACCTTTCCGTTCAGGCTCCTGACTGGCTCCCAACACTGCACAGCCCCGTGTCCACCTGTGTGGAATGAAACTATGTAGAAAACTAATAATGTAACAACTGTGGAGACTGCTCTGGGCCCTCCCCTTCTCTCTCTCTCTCTCTCTCTCTCTCTCTCTCTCTCTCTCTCTCTCTCTCTCTCTCTCTCTCTCTCTCCCCCTCTCTTTCTCTGTCAAGAACAGGAAAATACATCTTTAAATAAATAAATAATAAACGGTGAATTGAAGACAAGCAGCACAAATAAGGTAGGCCTGCAGGAAAGCTGTCTGCCGGTGTTCATGATAGACTCCTTGGTGTGTGATCTTGTTCCCTAATCAACATACTTATGAGGTGCATTCACATTGTTGCATGAGTTACAGATTGTTCTTTCTCACTGATGGATAGTACTTTGTTTTGAGAATAGAGCATTTTAAATATATTCATTCTACTATTGATGGGTACTTAGGTTGTTTCCCAATTTGGGGATGCAATGAACTTCTTTTATTTTCTTAAAGATTTAGTTAATTAGTTAGTTAGTTTTCACCTATCTTCTAACAACCTTCCCCTTTGGTAAACATCAGCTTATTCTCTATATCTATGAGTCTGTTTTTGCTTTGTTTATTCATTTGTTTTGTTTTGTTTTTGGATTTCACATATAAGTGGAATCCTATGGTATTTGTCTTTGAACATTTTATAATGTTTTTTTGGTGAATATATTCACTTAAATGGATATTACTTAAATGTGGAATTTGGGGTTGTCAGGTAGGTTTATGGCTTTAGTACATACTACTAGACTGGTTTTCAAAGTGATTTTACTAATTTACACCTTGCGCACATAAGAGTTTCAGTTGCTTCACATTCTTGTCAACACTTGGCATTTTCATCTTTTTAATTTTACCCATCTGGTAGTGATAGGGAAAGACACCTCTTTAAACACTCATTTCTTAACTCTTATGCTGTCTTCCCAGTTTCTAGTTTAATCACTCTTTCTAATCCAGGAAAGATGGAATTTAGGCTGGAATGTCCCCTGCCAATACACACCGAGGTATTAGCTGATTAAGTCAGAGGGCAGGCCACAGACCCCGAGGAAATTTCGTCCATGATTCTGGGGTTTGTTTTATAAACTAACGTTTTTAATGGTATTAATCAAATCTGTCTTTCTTAGTCTAGGGACCACTAGGAAAAGGCTCATAACCTAGCAAGAATTCCAATCTAACTTGTTTGAAGAACTGAACAAGACCTTCTGGATGGATCCCAAGACCCTTCCCTTTTAGCCCAGTTATGGTGAGAGCTCTTTAACTCTCCAGTAGGCAGGGACAATGACCACACTCAGCAGGAAGTAGATACAGAAAAAGACCTTCAGTCCCTCAACTTCCCATGGAGATTTAAGGGGATCACATCCTTTAAGAAGGCTCAGGAGGTAGCTAGAATGGGGCATTTTGGGTTCCCTCCCATAGAGTTCTCATTGTCAGGGTGATTACCACCCTATTATCAGGAGACCTCTTCCCAGATTAAGCAACCATAGGAGAAGACAGAAGAGAAAGATAGCTAAAAAGTGATGTAATGAACTGCCAATCAAAAGATCCCACACCCAAAAGGGTGTTCTCTTTTCCCAAGAAAAGACAATAAAAACTATTCTGCCAGGGAAGCCGGGATGGCTCAGAGGTTTAAGTGCTCACTTTGTAGCCCCAGGGACTGAAGATTGAATTCTGACCCTGGCTGTGAGCACCCATATGCTGAACTGGAGTGTGCTTCCCATGCAGGAGGCCCCCCATTTGGATCTCACCCCCCCCCCACTTGGCCCATGGCTAGAGGGAGGGCGTGCCTCACACACTGAAGCCCCCAACCCAGTTCCCACCCTGTGGGCCCCAGCCCACCTGTGTGGAAAGAAACCATGTTGAAAGTATGGAGACTGCTCTGGGCTCTCCCCCTTCTCTCTGTTTCTCTCTGTCCCTGTCAAAAACAATAAAATAAATCTTAAAAAAAAAAATCTGCTCTGCCCCTTGTATTCTGCCTTTTGAGCCACCTTTTCTTGCTCGAGGCCCCCTACCATCTCTTGGAAGTGTACTTTCTCTACTTTTATTTTTCATCCCTGTACTTCAATGTCTCGCTCAATTCTTGATTCAGGACACCAAGAACCTGGATACAGTACTGAGGAGGATACTATTCTCCGGTAACAATAACACCAGGGTAACTCTGAGGCAGAAAATCAAGCAGGGAGTCCTCTTTTTTCTTCACCCTTTATAATCCCCAAGGACACATGTCCCCACTTTCTTCCTAAACCTGTGTTTTCTTGCAGATTGTACAATTTGCCTTCACTGGCATCTGGGTTTATCAAAGTCAGTCTGTCAGAAGCCATTTCTTTTGCCCTATCTCTGCAAAGAAGGTTCTTTAACCTATTGATATAGATCGTTATGCTCTGGGTGAAAGATGAACAAAAACAAAGGTGAAGTCTATTTTCTGGATAGGCTGATGTCAGAGCTGTAGGGGAGAAGTGAAAGAATATAAAATCTCGGAGATTAAGAAAACTTGAAAAAACTGGAGCACAATCACATTGGGTTTATATAATGTACTGCCCTAGGCCAGGTCTTGACAGAGTCTAAACCTTAGTATCCTTCTCACTCTACAGTAGAGGGTAGTCATTACAAGAGTGCATGACCGTACTGCAGTGTCATGTTTTCACTGTAATTGGCCAAATGAGAAGTCACTTATCTACATATGTTTTATCAGAAAACATTTACTGAGTGCCTACTGTGTGCTTAACCCTGGATGAAGGAATAAGATGCTTACTATTTTAGTAGTTTATGTACAGAAAGAATGGAAACAAGATGGAGAGGCTATGATACGTCAATTAGATTATCTGTCAGTGAATTATGAGGAAGAGTATAATCACAGTGTATGGAGTAGGAGGGCATGAACTCTTAAATTTACCAGAGAGAAAGCACAATTTTATAATTGTAAAAATAAAAGTGCTATAATTGTCAAAAGGACATCCAATTGGCTATAGACATTGTAAAATATATGTCATAGTTCTGCTGTTCTGTGACAATATACAAATCCAGACCTCACAGGGAGGATTACTAAGCCTGATGTTAAGTAGTATTTGCCCAACTTCCCACACTTGTTAGTTAAGCTCCATGATATGAGTGAGTGGCAGCATTTTGGATTGTCTGATAGCTAAGTCAATTTGAATTGGACTAGTTAATGGAGGTTTAATGGCATACACAGGGTCCACATTTCTACGAAGTGTAAGATCCTTTTCAACTTAGATTAAATTGAAAGTTGCAGTAGTCTTCCTATCAAATGGCGTAAATATAAAACTCATCTATCACCCCAGGGTGGTCAGAACACAGTGAAGCCTTTTATCTCAGAGAGCACTGTGGGTTATGCTGATAGAGAGAAAGGCTATTGCCAAATTTTAGGTATTTAGAAGTAAACATTTTACAGAGTCATTGAAGGCACAGCTCTCCCCAGCAATAGAGATAATAAAAACTATTATTTAATCTCAGAACTACAAGGGCAAGCAGATAAATTTTGCCTCCACTATAATATTTTTTCATTACGTTAGATATCTGGATATAACCTGTTCTGTGTAGTCACTTGGTATCTCCCCTTTATCACTCTCAACCTTGCACACACAGATGCTTACATTTTTCACCCAGTGCACATTGAAATGGAAGAGTATTTAGACATTCGGTTCAAGCAGCATGCTGTTACTGAATTCTTAACAGTGGAAAAAGTTCCTTCACTTGAAATTCACAGACAAACGCAAGCCATTGATGGTGATCAGTTGATGTGAGTATAGTAAGATGTTGGGGAAGGTGGTTCAAAGATGAAGGAGTGGGGCAAGCAGTTGAGTGACTTACCACAAAGTGGAAACGCCTATGACTGCAAGTGATCACCTTCGTCAAGACTGTGAAAGTGTATTGAAGTGTGTGGTGATTATGTAGAAAAATAAGTCTATAGCTTTGAAAATAAACAGGTAAGTGTATTTCTTTTTTATTTCATTAAAATATCTTTTCCCGTTCATTTTGCTAAGTGGAGGGAAAATTTATCAGCCTGTTCTTGTATGGACAGCTTTTAATGCAAAAATGAAGAATTCTCAGCCATTAGTAGGAAGAGCCCTGATACTTCAAGTGAGTGCCTGACAAAAATAATAGCAGTATAAATAATCTGGATGCTTGGTCATACCTGGGAAAGAAGTAAAATATCTACACTACATGAATAATACAGAAAATAGTTGTATTTCATCAGGTTCAAGTTGCTTGACTATATAGAGCTCATTGTTAGAGAAGGAAAATAAACTGCTACTTGGCCAGCAGAGAACAAATACTTACATAGTTGGGATGGTAAGAATGCTACTTATGGGTTATGTTATTTTTCTATTGCTGCATAACAAAGTACCACAAACAGTCTTTTAAAACAACACCTATTTATTAGCTTACAGTCTATATGTTAGAAATCCAGACATGGAGTGACCAGGTTCTCTGCTTAGGGTCTCACAAGGTTGAGATCAAGATACCGGCTGGAGTACTGTTCACAGTGGCCAAGCCATAGAAACAACCAAAGTGTTCTTTGATAGATGACTGAGTAAAAAAGTTGTGGTACATTTACACAATGGAATACTACTCAGCGATAAGAAAAGATGAAATACAGCCATTTGTGACAACATGGATGGACCTTGAAACCATCTTATTAAGCAAAATAAGTCAGACTGAAAGAATCAAGAAACATATGACCTCACTTATAGGTGGAATATAAAATTGAAAGTAACAAGGAAAACTCATGGACACAGTCAATAGTTTAGTGGTTACCCAAGGGTGAAGGGAAAGGTGGGTGGGAGAGCTGGAGGGGAGGGTAGTAGATAAGGGGCATCAAATATATGGTGATAGAAAGAGAACTGATACTGGGTGGTGAGCACATAATGCAGTGCATAGACAATGCAATGTAGAATTGTATAACAGGAAACAATGTAATTTTTATCAACCAATGTCACTTCAATAAATTTAACAATAAAAAATAAATTTAAAAAAAAAAAAAGACATTGGCTGGGCTGTATTCCCTCTGGAGACTCTGTGGAAGAATCTGCTCCTAGCTCATTTTCTTTTTCTTTTTCTTCTTCTTCTTCTCCTTCTTCTCCTTCTTTCCTCTTCTTCTTTATTGTTAAATTTATTGGGGGTAACATTGTTGGTAAATATTATATAGGTTCCAGGTGTACAATTCTACATTACATTGTCTATGCATTGCATTATGTGCTCACCACCCAGAGTCAGTTCTCTTTCCATCACCATATATTTGATGCCGCCACCCTACTACTCCACCCCTGCCCCCCTTACCCTCAGGTAAACTATTGACTGTGTCCATGAGTTTTTATTTCTTTGTTACTTTCAGTTTTATATTCCACCTATAAGTGAATTCATGTTTCTTGATTTTTTCAGTTTGATTTATTTTGCTTAATACAATGGTTTCAAAGTCCATCCATATTGTCACAAATGGCTGCATTTTATCTTTTCTTATCGCTGAGTAGTATTCCATTGTGTAAACGTAACACAGCTTCTTTATCCAGTCATCTATCAAAGGACACTGTTCGTTTCCATGACTCAGCCATCATGAACAATGAATTCTTATTCTGGCTGAATTCAGTTCCTTGTGGTTTTAGGAGCAAGATCTATGTTTCCTGGCTATCTGTCAGCTGGGGGCAACTCTCAGCTCTGAGTCTACCTGCAATACTTATTTAGGCCTTGGCCCTCTTCATTTTCAAACTCAGCAATAGCATGTTGAATCCTTTTCATGTTTTGAATCTCTCGGACCTCTAGACCCAAACTTAAGGCTCTTGTGATTAAGTCACTATTGTGCAGTTAATCTCCTTATCTTAAAGTTCGCTGATTTGTGACCTTAATTATATCTGCAAAATACCTTCACTGCAATACCTAGATTAGTGTTTGGGAGAAGGTGTATGTATACCAGAAGAGGCTTTGGGGGGAGGTGTCATTTTAGAATTTTTCTAACTCTATTTGTTCTCACTTTTGAATCTACTTAAATGCTAGACCAATGATTCTCAGCTAGGGTCAGGAGAGATTTTGTTCTCCTTTCCCAAGGGACATTTGGCAATATTTAGACATTTTTGGATGTCATCTAGTGGGTAGAGGACAGATGTACTGCTAATCCAACTACAAATGTAAAGGAGAATCCCCACAATAATGAATTATTCAACCCAAGATGTCAGTAATGCCAGAGTTGAGAAACTCTGCCTTAAACAAAGCATGGAAGACAATTATTAATACAGCACAGAATTATAGTTAACAACTCTAATCATATGAATGTAAAAATATACCTGATGTGACACAAGATGGAAGAATAGGAGGACAAGGAAAGTAGTGTGGGATATTATCTACATTTTAAATAAACAGAAGACTGAAATTCTAGAATTAATGGACTAATGAAATGGAAGGTGAGTGTATTATTCAAAATTTCAAAGTTAAAAAAAAGTAGTAACACTATTGAAGATGAGGAAGGAGAAAGAAAGGAAAACAGAGTCATAATGAGACAACAGATATTCCTTAAAACTGTTAAGTGAACAAACAAACAAACAAAATACTTTAAGCTTTTCATTTGACATTATGGAGATAACCACTGATGAGGTTCAGGACATCTTACCCCCAAATATGGCACTTTGGCATATTGGATAATTTAAGCAGAAGGAGTTTGTGAAAACAGCAGAAACAGGAAGGTCACTTTGACCTTTACTCCCACCTTTCTACCCTGAAACAGGTCATAAAACCCTCCAAGAGAGGTGCCCTTATCAGCCTTATCTCCAGAGGTAAAGGGACAAGGAGAAGAATCCTAACAAACAGGCCTTGCTAAGTTCCCCCGTTTACTACACTAACCTTATGCTCTCTGACCTATCATTTCCCCCACAACTATCCACTCTTCATCAAAGCTAACACAAAGTACTTATGAAGGCTCTCGTGTCACATAAAACTCACACTAAATACATTTGCATACTCTTCTTCCGTTAATATGGCTTTGTCAGTTTAATTTTAGGACCTAGATACCAGCCTAACAAGATTGAGGAAAACTTTATGTCCCTTACACCACCAGAAGAACTAAAACTCAGCTCCTTGAATTGCACATGTGAACCAAAAGGGACTGCATACTAATGCCTGAGAGGCTCAGGGAGGCCAGCACTGCCGTCCCTTCAAACTCAGAGACAAAAATTAACCACAAAGAATGGTCTGAACTTAAAAATTCCTACTTAAGGTGGGTCGTGGTAGGTAGTCACATTTTTGGCCTATAGCTTCCTTAACAAAGATCAATGTTTACTTTAAGTGATCCTGGCTATTGTTTTTTTGCAGCTAAGATAACATACCCTTGGAATGTCAGAGTCATCCCCTTTTCCCTCATGGTCACTTTTGTCCCCTGTTTACCATACCTATGTGCTGTAAAATGCTAACTATTAGAATTACCAGGATAGCTCAGCAGGTTGAGCCCTTGCCTTGCAACCATGAGGTCCAGAGACCTAATCCCAGCCTGTGCAAAATCCACATAGCCTGTGCAGACCCACCTGCTGAACTGTGGTGCAACTGGTAACTGCCAGGATGGCTCAGCAGTGAAGGTTTTCCCTCACATCCACCTGTGTGGAAACTGTGGAGACTGCTCTGAGACCTTTCCTCTTATCTCTGTCTGCCTGTCTCTCAACTTCTCTCAAAACAGTAAAAAATAAATCTTAAAAAAAAATGTT
>PVKE010005135.1:36273-60660 GCA_004027555.1 Craseonycteris thonglongyai
CCACGAGGACCGAGGATCGAATCCCGGCTCCGGCCCAGGCAGGACCCACATGCTGAACTGGGGAGTTCCCACAGTTCGGTTCTCTAGCTGTCTCTGTCTCTGTCTCTCTCTCTATCTGTCAAAAGTAAAATAGAAATAACTATGCACTGAAGACAAAAAGATAATTTCTCTCTATAAATGTGAAAAGATAAAAAAAAAATAAAAAAAAAATGTTATTAACTATATTGTACCCACCAATGTAAAAGAAGTGTCTCCCCAATTTATGTTTTATCCAACCCCAGAGATGTCCCAGCTTTGCTTTCTCCCATCCCTTTAATCTATCGCCAATGAATTTCGTGTAACCCTCCTTACATCTCCTTTGACTCTAGTGTATAAAATAAGCTGCAAAACTTCCATTCTCTAGAGCATTTTCTCAAACCATTGAGATTTTGCTTCGCCGCAATTGTTGTCAGTTGGCTAAAATAAACTCATTTAAGTTCTCTATAGGTTTGAATGTTTCTTACGTAGACACATTTAAAATTCCTAAGATTATGGCTTTTTTTTTATTTTCATTTTGGCTATATAGCAAATTGTTTTAATCCATGGTTGTACCTATGGTTTCGTGAAAACTGTATTCTTCAATCTATCAATAAATACACTTGGTTAAAATCAAAATAGACTAACAGAAAAGGGTTAATAGAGGTTGCCTGAAAGAAGTAGGTCTGGGAATAGGGAGGATAGAGTGAGAGGATGTTGTTTTCATTATAAACTCTGCTGTACTTTTGATTTTATCTTGACTATATACTTGTATTAGTTCAATAAAAATATCATCTAAAAAAACTTAGGGAGGTAAACTGGGTAATCCACTCATATAAAGTGTAGTAATGATAGGAGAAAAGAGCCCTTTTTAAACCCCTACCTCTTAAAGCTTCTGCTATCCTTCCAGTTTCTAGTTTCATCACATAGATGGAATTTAGACCAGAATGTCCCCTGCCCACTGTATTAGCTGATTACTTTGAAACTGGAATCCCTCCTCTGCTTGGTGATTGTATTAAACTTTTCTTTCACCCCTGTACTTTGGTGTCTTGCTCAATTCTTTGATTGGGACACTAAGAACCTGGACGCAGTGACAAGGAAGATCCCATTCTCTGGTAACAGTAATAGTATTGGTAACACAATAATGTTTTAATAAGTACACATAATAGCCTATCAGGTGGAATTTCTTTAAGCTGCACACAGTCCTTATACAAAGTTTTAATGATTTGCATTGCAGTAAAATCAAAAGCTAAAAACAGCATATAAACCTACTGTCATTATAACTACACAAAAACTGTACAGAATTATGAATCTAGACAGGGAGAGACAAAGCTGAAAATAATTCAAGTTGTCAGTTGAGGGGATTAGAGACTAATGTTTTTATTTTTATCTTAATGTTTTAACTAATGTTGGTTATAATTAATTTTAAAACTTGTGATTTATCTCTACTACTCTCATTATTTTATTAAATATTTTTTTATTTAATGTTGCTTTCTTCAGATATCAGAACCTGCAATTTGATGGCATTGGATGATAGTACTACAAGATTAAAACTAATTACTGCTATAGTCTGAATATTTGTGTCTCCTTATAACTCATATGTTAAAATTTTAACCCCCAAATTGATGGTATTGGTAATTGCCTTTGTGGGGTGCTTAGGTCATGAGGGTGGAGCTCCCCTGAATGGGATTAATGGTTTATAAAGAGACCCCAGAGAGCCCAAACTCCTTCCCCCCCTGTAAGGACATGGCAGAAGTTAGTAGTCCACAATAAAAGAGGTCTTCACCAGACACTAAATCTGCCACAGCTATGATCTAGGACTTTCCAGCATCCAGAGCTCTGAGAAGTAAATGTTGTTTCATAAGCCACCCAATCTCTGGTATTTTGTTATAGGGGCCTGAGCCAATTAAGACATTTAAGACATTTTCCTCAGATCACCTGCATTATATTATCATAGTAAAAAGCATGATGGGGTTGAGTGAAAGAAAGCTACATTTTTCTTGTTATATTTGTCTTTATGTTGAAAAGAAGAACCTGGGAAGGGAGATATTGCAAAACAAAGGTTATAAATAGGATGCAATTTCCTCCATTGCCTAAGATTGTGAAACTCAATAAAATCAGGTTGGGGCCTGTTTTAATCTATGAAGATGGTTAGTGCCAGTATCAGCACCAATACCAAGTAGTAGCATATTTTACTTCTCGATTTCCAAGTAAAACTGTGGGCATCAGAGGGACAGATCTTTGTCTGAATTCCGCTAGTTCTGCCCCACCTCTGCATCCACCACACCTTCACAGCTGGGGCTGATAAGAGAAGAGGAAGTGTGGAGACCTGGGTGCAAGGCTTATCTCTGCCACTTACTGTGTGACCTTGGGCAAATCATTTATTGTCTGTGTGCCCAGGTTTCCTCATCCATAAAGTAGAAGTAGCAAGACAAAGCTCACAGGATTATCGTGAGATAATTCGGTCCATAAGATGCACTGCCCCCCCACCCCAAAAGGTGGAGGGAAAAGTGTGTGCGTCTTATGGAGCAAATACTGCAAAGAAGAGTGCATGTTGGGGACCTTAATGATGCCGTGGGGAAGCCTGCAGCCAGATCAGAAAGCAGGGACTGCATGGAAGGAGAGCGGGTCCAGGCAGGTCAGGTGCGTCTTATGGAGCGAAAAATACGGTAAGTCACATTACTCAATTAGTGTCAATGAGCAGGGTTAAACAAGGCCTGCGTGGTGATATTTGAACATGCATCAGACTCAGCACCTCCATGCATCCCATTATCACCTCCTGGCAATACCACTACCTGGGACAGGCCAGCAGGGAGGCGCAGCATCAGTGACACCTGGCAAAGTGCTCACTGGGTTCTTGCCATCTAATGGCTGTTTATAAAAACCAGGTCTTATTCTACATCTCAAAGCTTCTATAGATAAGGAGGCCAACAGAGTAGGGACACAATGGGCATTAAGCCACAATGTGTGGGAAAGGTAGGTGAGGAGATTAAAGATGTAGGCTCCCCATTTAGGGAGAGCAGAAAGTCATCCCACATGGTACCCAACTCCAGACCTCTCCCTAGAGCTCCAAGAACTGCCTGGGGTGGGGGGCAGATAGCTCCTGGAGCAATGCCAGACATTTCTTTTTTAGCATCAGAATTTATCTAGCCGAACAACAGTAGTTATTTAACCTAGGCGTTTTAAAGTGATATTCAGCTAAAACTTTTCAGTGTAGAAAATAAAGTCCAATGTACCTAAACACTAAATAATGCAGTAAGAAACATAAAAATTCACACAGGAATTATTCTTACTGAAAATGTTAAACCTGGGAGTGATCATGAAGAAACAGACAAACCCAGAATGTGATTCTGGTTTAGATTTTTTTTTTTAAGTCTATGCCATGGGGAGAAAGTAAAGACAAAAAGCAGAGGGACTTTCTTAGATTAAAAGATACTAAAGAAATACAACAATTAATTGCAATACAAAGCACTGTCCGTAATGTATCCAGACATGTAACAGTTCTCATTATATTGACAATGGCTGGATTTTTTTCCAGACAACCCTAGTATATACACCTGGGTTGATTATTAAAAACTATATTAAATACTCTGGAAATAGGGGAAATATGAAATTCTTTAGGTATAAAGATGATAATGTGATTATGTAGAAACTGCCTTAATTCTTGAGGGATGCCAAGTTGTAACAGTAAAAAAAAAAAATTAGGAGTGAAGTATCATGGTGTTTGCAACTTATCTTCAAAAAACTTAGCTAAATACATATATATTTATAGATAAGTAATGTTTTATATACACATGCAAAGAGAGAAGAAAGAAAGGGAGAAAATGAATGTGACAAAATATATTAACAATCTTGGTGACAAGTATACAGACATTCATTGTAGTATTCTGTCAACTTCTCTGTAGGCTTGAAAAACTTCATAATAAAAATCTGAAGGAGGGGAAGCCGGGATGGCTCAGTGGGTTAAGCGCTCACTTTGCAGCCCTGGGGACCGGGGATCGGATCCCGACCCCGGCCCGTGTGGACCCATGTGCTGAACTGGGGAGTGCCCCCAGTTCAGGTCTCACCAGGGCGAGACCCCGGCCCAGTTCCTGCCCTGTGCAGCCCCGCTCCCACCTGTGGAATGAAACTATGTGGAAAAACTGATGATGTGCAACTATGGAGACTGTTCTGGGCCCTCCCCCTTCTCTCTATCTCTGTCTCTGTATCTCTTTCTCTCTATCAAAACAATAAAAATAAAAAAAATAAATCTTTAAAAACAAATCTGAAGGAATTATATCTGTATGCTTCTCTTACAATATTATATGAAGATACATATTATCATTTCATTTCTCTACTGAGTCTGTTATTGGCTACATTTTCATACTTGTGTAATTGTTCCTTTTAAAAAATATTATTTTGTTTTGCCCTGCTGGTCCCAAGAAGGAACAATCACATGATAAATTTATAACAAACCATGGCCAAGTTCTCTTTAGGGATTGTCTTTCTATGTTCATTTGTACATTCTCTAATAAGGAGTTTTATGGTCAAGTAATTCATGGTCCCTCTGATGTATGCCTTTACTGTTCCTCTTGCCATGGTGCTTCTTCTTATGACAAATGTTGCCTTTAGCATTTTTCTTGGCTGCTCGTTGTTTCATCCACTGCTTAATAATATGACTGTGCGGGCTGACACAGATTCTTCTGCGCTTGACATGAAGGCTGCCAGAAAGGGAAGAAAAATAAAATCACTGATAGGAAGGACAAGTAAAGACTTAGTGATCAGGCAAGTTGGAATGGCTCAGTGGGTTAAATGCTCGCTTTGCAGCCCTGTGGACCAAGCACCGAATCCCGGCCCCAGCCTGTGTGGATTCATATGCTGAACTGGAGTGTGCTTCCCATGCAGGAGGCCCCCAGTTCGGTTCTGGCCCCCACTTTGGCCACGGGCTCAAGGGGGCATGCCTCCCATGCAGGAGGCCCCCTGGCCTGGTTCCTGCCCTGCGTAGCCCCCAGACGTGTGGAATGAAACCATGTTGAAAACCGATGATGTTCAACTATGGAGACTGCTCTGGGCCCACCCCCTTCTCTCTGTTTCTCTTTGTCTCTGTCAAAAATAATCAAATCTTAAAAAAAACAACAGTGACTTATAGGCAGTTCCCACTTTTAGACACAGTGTATTCTTTTTTTTTTTAACGTGTTTAATTTACTTCTTTTTATTTTATTTATTTATTTTATTATTGTTTTGAGAGAGAGAGAGAAATACAGAGACAGAGAGAGAACTGAACTGGGGGAACTCCTCAGTTAAGCATATGGGTCCGCACGGGCCGGGGCCAGGATTCGATCCTCTTTCCCCGGTGCTGCAAAGTGAGCGCTTAACCCACTGAGCCATCCCGGCTTCCCCTGTATTCTTAAAGATTGAATCCTAAAACTGAGTACCACAAGGCTTAATATTAACTTTACTACTTCAGAAATCAAAGTATTAAAAGGAGAAGAAATTGAAGGAGGGGGGAAGAGGAGGGAGGAGAAGCTAAGGAGCAAAGGAGGATTGCAGGAGCTAGGGAGAGCAGGGAGGAGGTGGGAAAGGAGGAAGACCAAGTGAAGACAATTCTCATTTCAGACCCCAAACTTCACCCAACAAAACCAACTTATTTCTCACTGTCCATCACAAACGTATTCTCCTCAGAAAGGTTCTTCTAGATTCTCTCAGCTACATGCCCTCTTTTTTTCTTCTGAGTCTCTATGGCACTGGTTCTCTCTCTTCTGGCACTTATTTTACTCCATCTTCTATTTGAGTACCTGTCTCAAACTCTCCCCTGTTGCTGTGGCATTATGCTCCTTGAGGGAGGAATAGTCTGGAAGTGTTTTGAAAAAGCCTTGTTCACAGTAGGAATTCAGTAGTTAGTTGTAGATATGAAGTAAAAATTGTTCAATGTAAGGACAGTCTGGCTTTGTTCTCAATAAAACCAAAATAGTCTAGGCTTTTGTTACCATTTCCATATACCACATCTCAGAATTTGTTTTCATTTTCATTTTTTTTGTATGAAAATTTGACATTGGGGGTGGGAGGCTCCTAGAGGACCATTCACAATTTCTAGCCACTGAAAGAATTTCTTGTTACAAAAGATACTGTAATTTTTTAACTCCCTGTCAGGTGCCATCCAGTTTTAAAGATTTATTTTTATTGTTTTTGACAGAGAGAGAGACAAACAGAGAGACAGAGAGAAGGGGGAGGGCCCAGAGCAGTCTCCATAGGTGACATTAGTTTTCCATATGGTTTCACTCCACAGGTGGGCATGGGGCTGCGCAGGGCAGGAACTGGGCCTGGAGCCTCTCACATAGGCCCCGGCAAGAACCGAATTGGGGGCACACCCCAGTTCAGCATATGGGTCCGCATGGGCTGGGCCCGGGATTCGATCCTCAGTCTCTGGGGCTGCAAAGTGAGCGCTCAACCTGCTGAGCCATCCCGGCTTCCAGTCATCCAATTTTAAATGTCACAAATCCTACTGGCTCTATATATACAATATTTCTGTGTCTGGACAAATTGAGATACTTGACTCTGTTTTTTAGGGGGGAGAATGGGGGGATAGAGAATAGACTGCCATTTCTCCACATGACCCAGAATAAATCATCAGCTCATGTGAGGAATGTTGAAATGGGAAGAAAAGTTGGGAAAGGCTTGAATGAGCTTAAACATAATAAAGCCAGCATGTGGGAATATTAGTTTGAAAGAAGTGAGGCATCTTAACAGTGAGGCATTCTCTACCTGTTTTAGGTTGAGAGGTCTTCAAAAGAAAAGCTACTTCTCACTATGGCCAGCTGGTTTGCTTTTCATTATCATAGGAGAAAATCTGGCTGTAGCAATATGGAGGAACAAACAAAGAAGCGTGGATGTTCCAACCCTTGCCAAAGTGGTGTCAGCAAGAACCTGAGCAGACATCCAGTAGAGAGACTCCACTGACATCCCGAATAGCCCAGAAGTTACACAGGAGAGAACTTGAACTCAACTCTATTGTTTTGTGGGGAGTGAGGAGCTCCTGAGAAGAGCACGAGAGCTGGGACTGAAGGGACAGCTAGATGGGGAATATAGACAGAAGACCCAGGAAGGTGGAGAACCACAGGAAAACAGAACTCAACTACCATGTGGGACCCTTGTCAAAGGCCCCACAATGTGAACTCAATCGCTCAATGTAATGGGGTGTGGGGGTGGGGGAATCAGCTACCAGAACACAGCTACCAACTCCAAGATGCTATGATGTTCTAAAGTTTAAAGACTACTTAAATCTCCACTTGGATCCCACATGTATTCCATCAGGGTAAAAGGAGATGAGATAATGTTGGGGAAGCAAGTAGCCTATTCTACACTCCTGGTCTTACCCCCAACTCCATAGTATTCTGATGGGCACTGACCCACCTGTTATAAGTATCTACATGGAGAGCTTGACTCTAAGAAACCATAAGGCTGATCTGATTCTTTTACAAGAGCGTAGCTGATCCAATGGACATAATAGCTGGCCTTGCCATAGAGATTGTATCTATAATTGTCACCTAAGCTTTATTTCTTTACCTGTTTCTCTAAGCACAACAGCCTTTAATAACTACTTCTAAAAAATATCAAGCCTCCCAGATAACTTTCTGTAATAACCTCAAATTTTCTTTCCAACAGATAATGCCTATGTGATTCAAGAAACCTCAACCCTCTGCCCAAGGTAAATAGCTTTGCTTTGTATTCATGTTCAGAAACAGCCAAAAGCTCTCTAGTGAAGTCACTGTAGAGGGTGTTAAACAAGCAAATTGCTATCTCAGACATCAAAAATTACAATGATCATTTATAGGGTGTGAAACAAAGGACCTATTTCTAGGCAGAAAAGGAAAAGGAAAGAAATCCAGTCAGTTTGCTGTAAATTAATTTATATTAGGTAGTTGTGGTTAATAATGCATGCCATTTGGGAGTGATATTTCAACACTTGCAATATTTTCTGTATCTAACAACACTGGCCACAGACCTTGACGTCTTTGTATACATTCAAAATTAAGGTATCAGTAGAGACATGTTCTGTAGTAAAATAATTTGAGAACAAAAGAACTTTTATCCATTTATTTTGAATGCCAGAAAATGCAACAGGGGAGATTATTTTATGATTAAAAGAATGCAACATAGTCAAATTTTATCTAATTTGAAACCAGGTCATAACTACTCTGTATTTTCAGTGGTCTTATCAGCACAGAGAGGTCAATTTATAAACTTGTACTCCAATAAAGTAAGTATTTTTAGATCCAAGTGATTGGCTTTAGAATTTCCCTTTAATTAATTCGTTTCCTTTATTAAAATGAAGACTCGTTTTTTGTTATTGTTGTTGTTTTTATCACACTTTCCCTTATCAAAGTGAGGACTTTTATCATTTCTGTTTATATACCTTTTAGCTCTCTCTCTGGCACCTGTTTATCCCAAAGAAACTTCTCTGAAACTCCTGTTCCCAATAGTGTCCCCTGATAATCCCTAGCATTTGTCTCCTAGTGTTAGACACACAGAGAAACTTCCAGTGGTTCTTTCCCCATGCCTTCCTAGGAGCCCCAAGGGAGGAGTCCTTACAAACCCTGAACAGCCTTCTTTAGTCTGAGGTGACATGCCAACAAGGTGAAAGGAATTGAAAGTTGAGAATTTGGTGTTACTGAGAATAGCCAGAGCAGCCCGAGGCAGATTTTGTTCAGTGAGGTAGCTCTGACTCAAATATCCAAATGTTTCAAATTTTCCAGAACATTGGCTATCCATAAACTGCCTATGAATTTTCACTCTGCAACTATTATCATCACTATTTATTAAGTTCAAAAAAGAAAAACCTGATGGAATTACGGCCAGGAATATACTAAGGGAGTTTTTCAAAGAAGTTGGAAATTTGAAGCACCCCTCAGAAGGTACCTTATTAGTAAGTATTCCCTGGATTGCTATAGGACACACTGGTTCCCAGTGACTAAACTGCCTGAACCCATGGCTCCAGCACAGTGGTAAGAACTGAGGAGATGCTGAGACAGTTCTCAACCCTCTCCCTTCTCTCATATAGACACTTTTGCGTATTAAAAGTGTGGGCCAGGAATTGCCTTACTCCACACAATTAACCCCATCTGTAATTTTTAAACATTTTTAGATATAGGACCTTTTAGAAGGTCTTATCAAATCTATGGACCTTCTCCCCAGAAAAATGTTCACATGTTCATATGCACAAATCTCAGGGACTTCACAACCCCTCTGTCTTGAAAGAAGTCCATCAGTGGACATCTTACAGACTCTTCTTCCTCTGGTCTTCTAAGAACTTTGTCTTGGAGCTGGGTCATGGATAGATTCCTCTGAAAGCAGAGAAAATGTATCTTAAATCTCAGTGACTGGTCTGCAGGACCCAGCTGGATAGCGTCTCCTGGAGGCTCTAGGAGGGCAGAGTCTATTTTGTCACGGCTGATCCCCAGCACATAGAATAGTATTTAGTACATAATTGCTAATCAATAAAAATTGAATTCATTGACTAAATAAGGAGGTTCCCCAGTGACTCACAAACTCAGGCATAAGCAATGAGCCTATTTGTAGCCCAAAGAAGGGAGCACCGTCTGGCTCCTTAGCTTCTCCTGGTATCAAAACTAGGATGCCAGGGAAATGCCTCCTGTGCTGCTGTTATGATTTGAAGGTGACAAATGCAATGGCATTTTTGGAGATCATTTTACGGTTAGTCCCTCCATCATTATTAAGAGAACTTGGAAGTACACAGTGCTGTAAACAAAGAGACCTGAGTTCACATCCCATTTCTGCCATTCACTAGCTCTACGTCACCAGATGAACTTTGTGATCTTCTCAGTCACATCTTCCTACTGTGTGACATGGACATAATTTATGCTTGCTACATACCATGCATTTCAGATTTTTAAATCTCTGGGGAGACACTAAGTACATAGAAGTCTAAAGGTTTTAATAACTGAGCCAGGGGTGGGGGTGGGAGGGGTGAGAGGGTTGACCCTGAGCCAACAGCCTGGAATCAATAGCAAAGAAGGGCATTTGCACTCCATTACTTATAGATCTTGTGGCAGTGGTGACAGCTCCACACTTCTGTTTGAACTTTATACAGGGGGCGTCAGAAAAAACCCAGCCATTGTCAATATAAGGAGAATGGTTACATGGCCGGATACTTTCTGGACAGCCCTCGTATACACTCTTGATGAATTCGGAGAGTTAATTGATAGTAACCCACATACCTGCCTGAAAACAGTTACAGTTAAAGCCATGACATAGAACAATGTCAAGTTCTGTTTTTATTTTCATTTTTTTTCTCACTCAGAATGTTCCTTGTTTTGCTTAGGAAAGTTGTGTGCAGTGGTTGGTGACTGAAGAAGGCATTCAGCCCTAATCAGAGCACTGCAGCGTGGGGAGCGGAGGGCTGGTGTGAGCTCTGGACATCTTAGTACAGGCAGACTGTGTGTCACTCCAGGGCTCCTGGAGGCAGACAGGTGGAAATACTTTCCCCTCCCTGTTTAAATGATCATTTGTATGCAGCATCTCAGGCAAAGCTTTCCCAGTCTATTGCTCACTGGCTGAGAAATGATCACTGGGCAGGTTTAGACCTCGCTGCTGAAGAGCACTCACATGACGGCAGCCAGGTCACAATCCCCATCAGCTCTCTGAATGCGACACATATTCACTCTTTCCAGAAGCCTTCTGGAAATATGATGTGAAACCTCGGTGCAACAGCTGGAGGCAATGGGAAGTATGGCTAAGGAAGAAAAGAAAGAAAATGTTAAATCACAGTTTATTGAACAATAGCCTGGCTCTCATCTTAAAGACTCCTGAAAAAACAGAATGTTAACCCATTTAAACAAGGAGCATACGATACTGAGGGCTTTAAGCATGCAGAACTGGGGCAGAACAAGACTCTACCTCCCAGAACTTACGCTGTAAAATTAAATATAGGCAAAGACACAAAACAAGCCAAGAGATGAAGACATGCCCCAGAGAATAATGTTAGTGGGGTTGCAGAGTGACTTGATAAAAGATGAACGAAGTGAGTTTGACAAAGTTCAGAAGCTAGTGGCCACATGGGCTCCTGGAGCAGGTGTGAAAGTTTCCCATTTGGAAGGACTTGGCTGAATCTGGATGAATTTTGATGGGTGGAAAAAAAATGGAGAAGACTTATGCAGACTAAAAGAAGTGCCCAGTCAAGAGTCCTGAGACACGAAAGTGCAAAGCAAGAAGAATGGACCATTTTGTCTGAATTGAGCAGCTAGAAATGTGAGTAGTGGGGGATATGGCTTAAAAGATAGACTGAGGTCACACCACTGAGGCCTTGAATGCCAAGCTAAGTAACGCGGGTTAGCATCTATGAAATGGGGACCATTAAAGATTTTAGAAATGAGAGGGTTTTAGGAAAATACATCTTTCAGTGACCAGCTTCCCTTTAATGAGG
The DNA here is from genome assembly GCA_004027555.1 of Craseonycteris thonglongyai. Classification (NCBI taxonomy): domain Eukaryota; kingdom Metazoa; phylum Chordata; class Mammalia; order Chiroptera; family Craseonycteridae; genus Craseonycteris; species Craseonycteris thonglongyai. The sequence goes on from PVKE010005135.1 coordinate 47,708, forward strand.
AGTGATTGGGGCAGGAAGTCAAGCTAGGAAAGACTTAGCAACATAAATCTAAAGGGAAAACTAATCTCATATTAAACAGTGTATTTCCAAATTCCTACCTGCCACATGCACACAGGATTCTCCTATGCTTCCCATTCTACCAAGTGGGTAGTATATTAAAAAAATACATTTTTGGGGGAAATTACAGCCAACAGGCTGCAAGTGGCAGCCTGATAATAACAGATAGAAGTTAGCCCCTGAATGACAGGAATTGGTCAGATCCCTTTAGTGACAGCTCTAATCAATAGTGGTCCCTGTGCTTGGGATGGGGGAAGATCTCTGTGTCCATGCTTTGCCCATATGGAAGCATCATGCCTACTCACAGCTATGGAGTAGGGGAGGAGCTGAATATGAAACTAAGAGTGTCTATGTGACACTCTGGGCATCAAAACTTTCTATTACCATTCATTCATTCACTTGTTCATTTAATTTTTCAATGAACATTTATTGAGCAGTTAAAATGTTCCAGAAATAATGCTAATCACCAGGGGATACAAAAATACATAAAACAGATGTCCCTGTCCTTAAGAGGTTGTAATCAAGGAGACACTTTTGAAACTAAGTGCTTAAGAAACAATCCCATTGGCCCACTCTAACTGTGCTTCTGGAATTCTGTCCTGAAAGACTCCCACAAGTCATAAAGATAGGTGTATAGCTGTTTACTATAGCAAAATATTAGAATCTACCTGAACATCTACCAAAAGTGAAATAAATATTGGTACATCTAAATGGAATAAAGGATTAAGTAGATATATATACATTAACATATAAAATTCATAATTATTTTATTTTATTTTTTGACAGAAAAAGAGAGATGGAAAGAGACAGAGAGAAGGGGGAGGGCCCAGAGCAGTCTCTATAGCTGCACATCATTCGTTTTCTACATACTTCTATTCCACACAGGTGGCCGTGAGACCCACGCAGGGCAGGAATCGGGCCGGGATCCCTGCTTGGGAGGCATACCCCCTAGAGCCAGGGGCCTCCCACATAGGAAGCACACCCCTGGGCAGGAGCCAAACAAAGGGCCTCCCACATGGGAAGCTTGACCCAGCGGGAACGAAACTGGGGGCCTCCCACATGGAAAGCATACCCCAGTTCAGCATATGGGTCCACACGGGCTGGGCCAGGACTTGATCCTCAGACCCTGGGCTGCAGAGAGAGTGCTTAACCTGCTGAGCCATCCTGACATCCCTCATAATTTATTGTTAAATGAGAAAAGCAAGTTTCAGTACAAGAACTATAAATGATCCCATTTTATATATATATAATAAAGGAATGTACATACACAGAGAAAGGGATATGGAAATATGTATGCCCAGATTTATAAGCAAAGACTATGTCTAGAAAGGGGGCAAATTTTCAAATAGCATGTAACACATAACTTTTTTAAACTTCTAGTGCTATGGAAATCCAAAACAAGTCCTATAGAAACACAGATTAGAGAACTTCACCTAGGGAAGACAGGGTAGAAGTCCAAGGACATGAAGTTTGGATTCAATTTTAAAGGAGGAGTTAGAATTCACCTGACTGAGAGTGGGAACATGTCCCGAGCACTAGGGTAGAAGGGAATAGAATGCTTGAATGGTCTATCTCATAGGGCAGGTTTTCTCTGGCAAGATTCTTATTAATAACGGTATAAGAAGAAAGCTCTGCACTGACTTCAAGCCTTGTCCAGGGCCTCGAAAAAATGCCTTGACCTTTGTCCCAAAGCTTCACAGAGGATCTGTGTAAAATCACTGGAGTTCTTCACTCCTGAAAAAAAGACTTCTACTTTCCTCTCCTGTCTCATGTGTCCTGAACAGCAGCTCCATGCTGCCCCATTTGAAATGGAATCTCAGCTTGAAAAATAAATAAACAACAACCTAGCTTCAGATACTACACAGAAGAAAAGAAAATACTCTGAAGAGAATATTAAATATGGGTTTTCATTTGTAGGGGATGATGATTGTCCTAAGCCTTTGTGTGTTGTGTGTGGAGGAATATAATCCAACGGTGCCTGAGATCCTCTCTACTCATGTGACATTTAGAAGCTAAACATCCTATGTCTAAAAACAAAGAAATACATTATTTCCGACACTTAGAAAAGTGTCCAACTGTTACTTCATACATGATTTCAGGAAAGAAAGACAATGATTTCAAAAAACTAAGTGCATTAAAGCAAGCTCAATGATCTCACTAATAATGTTTTAATTGGCCAGTGATCTGCATAACAATCATTACAGACTTTTCAGATGACAAATAAATATTATTATTAATAATAAATTAAAAGTTTTTTAAATACTTGATCATCGTTATCAAAATTTAACTGTCAAAGATATTATAAAATTAAATCTGTGCTTTGTACTTTTAGTGTAGTAATTTTTCTTTCCTAAATTATTACCTAATTTCCACTATTTTGCATTAAGATAGGCAGTGAACAAAAGTCAGTATTTAAAAACACTGGTGGGAATGTAAATTGGTACAACCACTGTGGAAGGCCATATGGAGATTCCTCAAAACATTAGAAATGGAATTGTCATACGACCCAGCAACCCCTCTTCTGGGTATCTACACAAAGAACTTGAAAACCTTAATTCACAAAGATATCTGTACCCCATATTTCATCGCAGCAGTGTTCACGGTGGAAAAGTTGTGGAAACAATGAAAGTGTCCTTTGATAGATGACTGGATAAAGAAGTTGTGGTACATTTACACAATGGAATACTACTCAGCAATAAGAAAAGATGAAATACAGCCATTTGTGACAACATAGATGAACCCTGAAACCATCATATTAAGCAAAATAAATCAGACTAAAAAAATAAAGAAACATATTACCTCACTTATAGGTGGAATATAAAACTGAAAGTAACAAAGAAACAAAAACTCATGGACACAGTCAATAATTTAGTGGTTACCTGAGGGTAAAAGGAAAGGTGGGTGAGAGAGTAGTGGGGGGTTAGAGGCATTAAATATATGGTGATGGAAAGAGAACTGACTGGGTGGTGAGTACATAATGCAATGCATAGACAATATGATATAGAATTGTACGCCTGGAAACTATGTAATTTTTACCAACCAATGTCACCCCAATAAATTTAACAATTAAAAAAAAAGCTGTTTTAAAAACAGAGAGTACAATTTATACAAATGGCTTTAAAAGGGGTGCACAAAGGGAAAAATGTTGGGAACCACTGTACTAAAGTGATGGTGAGATTCTTTTAGATAATATCGCCCCCTAGAGGTTTTCTCATGCAACCGCCTGTCCGAATATTTCCATTTTTAAGGAATGGTTAGCAACTTCCTCTAATTTCCATATAGGAGAGATTTAGGGTTGGCAATAAGGTTGAAGAAATGAGATTGGGTGACAGGTCTTCTGCACTTACATAGTTTTAAATTCACATGATACGTTTACTTGTTTGTGTAATCAAGCTGATAAGAAATTAGGGAAACCAAGCCTTCCTCAAAAAACCACCTTGGTGCCACCATTGAATAAGGCCAGAAACCCCAATGAGAAAAAAACCTGCTTTTATTCCAAACCAGAAGTTTGCCCACAGACCTGTCTGATGGAGTAGGGATTCCCTGGAAGAAAATATGTGAAAATTATTGCAAATAAGAAAGAAGTCTTGGGAAGCTGGGATGGCTCAGCAGGTTAAGCACTTGCTTTGCAGCCCTGGAGCCTAAGGATCAAATTCCCGCCCTGGCCTATGCGGACCCATATGCTGAACTAGGATGTGCCCCCAGTTCAGTTCTTGCCGGGGCCTATACGGGAGGCTCCCAGTCCAGTTCGTGCCCTGCGCAGCCCAGCGACCACTTGTGGAGTGAAACTGTATAGAAAACTAATGCTGTCAGCTATAGAGACTGCTCTGAGCCCTCCCCCTTCTCTCTGTCTCTGTCTGTCTCTCTCTGCCAAAAAACAATAAAAATAAATCTTAAAAAAAAAAAGAAAGAAGAAGTCTTGCAGAGTAGACTTAATAAAACAGGAGGGCCCAGAGATATAAACAAACAAGGATCTGAGGTTCATTGTAAGGTTTTTCCTACTTCACCTCCAGCCCCTTCTTCCATAATCCCTCCAGAGAGGCCCCTTTGCTTTGGGCAGGACATTCTTGAGTGTCAGTCTAACAGCTAGGAATCGCCTTTGGAAAGATGATGTTGAGAGCAACACCTGCTGGCCTACAGTCAGTTTTCTGGAAGAAGTAGGTGGACACAAGAGGACAAGGCATGGGTCAGCAGCAGTTGCCCAGCAGAGGTGCCATAAAGCTGCAGGTAGGGTCAGCCTCCCTATCCTATCAGACTACCTTCCCTCAGACACATAGAGGAAAAGGACTCTTCTCTAGACTCACAATTTGAGAATTATCAAGACTTTTTGAATAGGGAGACCATAGTAAAAACCTGTAAAGACTTCTAGGCAAGATGGGGTGGGGGCAACTCAGAACATCATAATTTCGATTCACCAGCCAGGGAAGCCCAGAACATACAGTTCCCATGTGCAGCTCCGGATGTGTGTATTCAGTGAATTGAAGTTAATATTTGAATCACTTTTCAAATGGTTTTGAGATTGATCAGTCTTTGCTCGATTATACAGGATGGTTTTCTCTTGTGTAAGAAGTGTAAATACATTTAAGTAGGGGGAAATATTTCTAACATAAGGCAGAATGTGGCAATAGCTATATGACAAATAGAATGAGTGGAAGAGATATATTTTAACAGAGATTAAAGCACATTTTTATCAAGGAGGTCGTATTGGAACTGGGGACTTGAAAGGTGGATATAATTTAAAAGAGTAGTAAATGTAGAGGAGACAGTGGGTATAAAGACACAAAAGTGGAGAAAGACAGAATTTATGCAAATTTGGTTGGGATTATAGAACTAATGAATGTAAATTGTAAGAGGAAAACATGAAAAGTATGTTGGGACCAGGCAGGCTTGTATTGTATCTTATGCCAGGAACACAAGTCCAGTAACCTCTTTCTGTGGAAATATTTTTAGTCAAGACATGATGGTTTGCCTAAACTACCACTCTTCTGTGGAAATCTATATGTGATTAGATAATTTATGGTGTCACTACTATTCTTTGCTTGTGAAGAATACATGCAGAAAAGTAGCAAGAATGATAAAAATGCCTATAGACCCACCATTCAAATTTTAGTAATTTCAATCCTTTTCCGTGCCTTACTTTCAGTCTTATTTTTAAGAAATCTTTTCCCAAAACTTTACTATTATAAGCAAGCTTGCAATGAGCATCTTAAGAAGAGGTTACATTTTTTTAGTGCTTACTCGGTGCCAGGCACTACTTAACTGCCCCCTGTGAATTAATTCATTCACAGTAATAATACACAGAAGGTATAATACTATATTTATCTTCACTGTGTAGTTAGATAACTACTATAGAGAAAAGTTCTTTCTTTTTTTTTTTTTAAGATTTTTTATTTTTGACAGAGAGAGAGATACAGAGACAGAGAGAAGAGGGTGGATAACAACTATAGAGAAAAGTTACCTACTTTCCCCAGATCAAAGGGCCAAAAAATGGTTGGGCTAGGATTGGAATCCAGACAGTCTGGCACTTTTATGAATGACTGGGCTATGCTTTCCTTGCTCTTCTGTGCCTCCTAGAGGCTCATGTGAGAGTACCTCTAGGGCAGTGGTTCGCAAACTTGAACGAGCCTCAGAATGCTTGGGAGGGCTTTATAAGCTACAGATCGATGTCAGTCCCTCCCTTACATCAGGTTTCTGATTGGGTGTATCTGATGTGGGTATGTTAAAACTCTTACACTATTGTTAGGACTATGCCAGATTATTTTCTTGTGCGTTTGTCCACTTTTGCAATGTATCACTTGGGGTTATATTTTCAGAGGCACGCAGCTGGGATTGATTGGAGTGAGGCAAAATTTAAAGGGATGCCAAAAAACAAACAAACACCAGTAATCAAAGATAAAGCACATTTAAAAAAAAGATGTATTGTTTTTGAAAGAGAGAGAAAGAGACAGAGGGGGGGGGTGGGGGGCAGAGCAGTCTTCATAGTTGCACATCATTAGTTTTTTATATAGTTTCATTCCACAGGTGGGAGCAGGACTGTGCAAGGCAAGAACCAGGCCAGGGGATCTTCCCCACATGGGAAGCACCCCTGGGGTGGAAGCCAAATTGGGGGCCTCCCACAGAAGAAGTTCAACGCAGTGAGAACTGAACTGGGGCCCCAGTTTAGGACATGGGCCCGCATGGGCTGGGGCTGGGATTCAATCCTCAGACCCCAGGGCTGCAAGACAAGCATTCATTCCACTGAGCCATCCCAGCACCCTGATAAAGTACATTTTCATGTAATATACTTTAGAAGAAAAACAAACACAAAAAATCTTTGATGAATAAAACACAACAATTTTAAATAAAAACAAAATCTGATGCACAACTCACCTACGTCACCTCACTTACCTCACTTGCCTCACCCGGCTCTCAGTCCTAAGTGTACCTTCTTGGTAAACTTAATCTTTTTTTTTTTTCTAACCTTCCTATTTGATAACCTCCCTATTTCTCTAGACCAAGGGTGTCAAACTCAATTAAAACACGGGCCATTTGGGGCAACGGGCAAGATTCACGCAGGCCACATCACATTTACAAATGTCACTGGAACTGAGTCAGCGCATTTATACACGCCCACAGGCCCCCAGGAAAGGCACTGGGCCACGTGTATACTCGTCTTCAGTAGTTAAAGGGTTAACGAGGGAATTGTGTGTACGGTATTGCCTCGATCTCCCCTAAGCACTATTTTCTTCAAAACAATTTTTTCTATTTTCATTTCATTTCAGAGCATCGTGGGCCACAAAAGATAACCTCGGGCCGCCAGTTTGACACCCCTGCTCTAGTCCTATTGCAGCCTTTTACTCAACTTCTATTCTTCTAATATTAAATGTGTGACTAAATTTTTGGTTAAATTTATCTACCTTATTTTGTGGGGTTTTTCTGTTTTGTTTTGCTTTGTTTTTATTATCCTTTTTCTTTGCTCCCCCCCCCCTCACTTTCCTTCTGTTGGATTAAAATTTCCTTTATTTTGTTTTACTTTTACTGAAAATTTAGGCTGGGATAGGTCAAGAAAAACCATCCTTGGGAAAATAGCAATAATCTCTCGCAAATGTTTTTGAGTTTGAATCCTTTGAGTAAGGGTATTATTTTACTAATGAAAGTGATTGCCACATCAATAAAATTCCATAAACATTTACTGAGCACCTCCCTGTGTCAGTCATTGTTCTAGGCACTAAAATTACAAAAAAATATTCAAAAATTAGAAAGTCATTATAGCTGCCCTCAGGGTTCCTGTAATAGCAGATGTTGGTCTAACATTACCTTACAAGACTTGACTGCTGATTGTGACATTGTTATCCATTTCTTTCTAAAAAAATTTCCATATCTCTGGTGTATAACAAACTAATCTCTCCTAATTCTCCAAATACTGAGAAATTATCTTCTCTGCCTCTTGAATGTCTCCTCCTTAGCCCTCACCTCGATATTTAGCATTCCTCAAAGTTCCATCCTTGACTTTCCATTTTTTTCTTTCTATTTACATCTTCTTATGACCCAAGTTACTACCTATGTCAGTAACTTCAAAATATCTTTGTCCACCTTAACCTCTCCCCCAATATCCTGGCATATATCCAACTGCTGTTGAACATATACTTGTATATCCCACAGGCACCCCTCACTCAATAAATAGCCAACTGAAGATATTTCCTGCTGCTTTAAATTTACTTTTTCTCGTTTCGTTTAACTATCATTTACAGTTACTCAAGCCAAAGACCCATGTGTCATTCCATCCTCCTGCACTTCCCAGTCAGTAACAAACTTCTATAAGTTTTATCCTTAACATTTCTCAGATTTGTCTCTCCCTTTTCATCCCTGTTACCATTGCCCAAGTTCAAGACCTCTTTAAATGGCTCCTGGACTACTGAGCCTCCCAGTCACCCTCTTTCTCCCAGTCTTGCCCATTTTGCATGTAAATCTGCGGTCCCACAGAACCCTGGGCTTTCTTGTCTTTCCATATATAAAATTAGGTATTTATAAGACTTCATCTGTTTTCTCTGAGCTCCCTCAAGATATCTTTTTACCCACACCACAGCACAGTGCCTGGAGTTAGTGCTAAATAAATCTCTTGAGCTGAACTAAGTTCTGTGATAGTCCTATATCATGTTTCATTTTATCTTGTTTTAAGGCTTTTAATGTCATTAAATTGTTGTGTGTTTTTTTTCAGGAAGCAAGATTATTAGTTTTTGGTCAAGGTCTTATATCACAAATGTTCTAAAATTACAGTGCTTTTCAGAAACATACCATCCCAGCTTTGAAGAACAATGTTCAAACATGAAAGTATATTCTCGGTAACCCTCCCTAATGAGTCTCCTATGATTAAAACAAGAAAAAGATAGTTTTCTTTTAGGATGAAGGTGCAAGTCCCTAGCAACTATCTGTGTAATAATCTGAGAAAGTAGATGCCGGTCAGAAGGAAGCCAATTTGGGACTCAATGAACTAAAAACCCCTGATGTGCATATGCAGGACACAGTGAGACTTCAGTATTAACGAATGTAAAAACAGCCAGGCCCACAGAACCCTAGATGGTGGCTTTAAATCATCTGGCTCAGGGCCACTGAGAGTGGATGATAGATATTTTTATGGACTCAGTATTGAGTTCTGGGAACCAGCAGCCACGTCAGCAGGTGTGGAGTGTGCTCAAAACCTATCTTTGGATAGAATCCAAGGCTTTTAATTATCGGTAAGTCAGCTGTTTCCTGATTGATACAGAATATTTTGGGAATGCCAATTACTGAGCCATCACATCAAGATGGCCACTTAAGGCATCCTTAAGATAATGGAACTGTTAATGCCCAGAAGAACAAAATGTGTTTTGCAAAGTCCCAAAGTGGCACAAGTCACTTCCTTATTTCCTCCTCAAGCCTGCAACAACTGCCAAGGCCACCAATATCTCATTCTGTGTACTACTCAGTATTCCCTCCCTCCCTCCCACCCTCTCTCGCTCCCAGGCCCCCTCCTCCCCACCCCATCCCACCCAGCCTGAACCCAAAGAGACTTCCACAGGGCCTCTGGGACACAGACACTTGAGTGGAAGTTTGCTATGGAAAGCAATGGGGTTAATTAACCCTTTTGGTTCCACAACTGTTCTCAGGCCTGCTGTCATGTACTTTAACCCAACAGCACTTATTTTTAAATGGTGGAGGGAAGGTTAGGGCTTCTCAAATAATGTAATTTTCCTCTGGCCCAAACTGCCTTAGGAAAAGCCGTGAGATTAACCCAAAAATCTACTATTCAGTCTTCCCAGCTCCCTTTCTTATCACCAACTGTTCCTTTTCAAACACCTCCGTGGTTTGCTGTCCCACCCTCTCTGCCTGGACTCAGCCCCATGATAAACTTGGCCTTAGGCCTGGCAGGGCTTTTCTCATTACCTGTCCTCTCTGCCTGCCTTCCCTCCCTCCTCCAGTGCAGGAAGGCTGTGGCTGCGACTGCCACTGGAGGGACAGCTGGAATCAAGTTCAGAAGCTTTATTTCAAAGCTTTATGAGGAAAACAAGAATTGCATTGCCAAAACCAGGAAAAAAGCCTTAGCAAGTAGACCTTTGAGAAACAGTGGAAGTGGGTCCTAAAATTGTAATGATGAATTTTTCTGAAAAATTTTACAGAAGAATATAACATAAAAAATTTGTCTTTGTAATAATTAAACATATTGATAGAAATGGAGGTGAGATTATTGAATTTTTTTCTGTGCTCGGTAATATAAAAGAGTACCTTGGTACGTTATATTGGGGTCCCCACAGAAATGCCTACAGGAACCAGCTAATAGGGTGACAGCCAACCTCAGAGGACAGAGGCTTGTCTGTTCCAGCAAGTTCTTACTAGAGAACATGAAACCATTCTGCCAGATTTGATTTTTCGAGAAGTTTTAAAATGGAATTTGTACATGTGTATATATGAGTATGTGTATGTGAAACCTGTCAGTTTTTAAATGTTGGCCTGATTTTCTAAAAGGCATACCAAATAAAACTTATATTTCACCTGTTCTGGATTTAGGTAACCTTTTCAGGGTAAAATTTCAGAAAAGAAGAGTCAAATCAGTCAAGTATTAAATATCTACACGTAGAATTTCTAAATACAGTACAAATGGTTGCCTCCAATCTAAATGCAGTTATAATCTCCATATATATATGCTAGTAGCTCACAATTTAAGTCCTCTTTGATACAATTTGTATAGTTCAATCACTTTTATCCTGCATGTCTTTTTATTTATTTATTTTATTTATTTATTTGTTTATTTATTTATTTATTTATTTATTTTTGACAGAGAAAGAGAGAGAGCTACAGAGACAGAGACAGAGAGAGAACTGAACTGAGGGCACTCCCCAGTTCAGCACATGGCTCTGCACAGGCCGGGGCCGGGATTCGATCCCCAGTCCCTGGTGCTGCAAAGTGAGCTCTTAACCCACTGAGCCATCCCGGCTTCCCCCTGCATGTCTTTTTAAGGTCAAATTGAAGTTTTGGCTTTTAGTATCCACAGAACTGACTTTGTTCAAAAACTTGCAAGTTGCCAAACCCTAACCCTGAAGGTCAAGCCTGTCTTTCTTTCAGGAATATGCACACTTGAGCATCCAGGCAGTTTAGCAGGTTTGGAGGAGGGTAGGGGTTTTCCACCAATCTCTACTTAGGGATTTCCTAAGATTCTCTCATCAGAAAGAGAAATGCTGCTCAAAGTTGTACTCTCCTGGATGGATCGCATCTCCCAGGTGGCAAATTGCTAATATTCCTGTTCAAATAAGGTTCCTGTCTGAAAATTCGTGGAGAACAGAAATTTAAACCGATGCCATTCTCATGTAAACATTAGAACTTCCTACCTGAAGAGACTGAAATCCCTGGTCCCTCTTTGCAGCCACACCTCACTCCTTCCAGCTCCATCTTGGGAGGCAGTGCCCTCCCCCGCCCAGGGCTCATTCCACCGGAGGCTTAGAAAGCAGGCGCCCTCACTCACCTTCCGAGGTGTGAAGAGCTACACAGGCAGCCCAGGCCACGAGAGCAAGCCCTGTCTGTTGCATGCCTGCTCCACCAGTTCCGACAGAACTGCCAGTGAGGCTGTACAAAAAAGAAATGAGGCTAAAGGTGGGGTTGGGTGCAGGGAAAGGCCAGGGAGCCCCGCCCCAGGAGGTGCTGGGACTCCTACTTCTCAAGTTTCTTTTCTGGAAACCAGACTCTTCCTTAAGACCAGACCCATGTTCAATCACCTGGGGGTCAGTGACAGCTGGTGAGGTCATTGTGAGCTAGGGGTGTGCATCAGAATCACTTGGAAACCATCAAAAAAGAAAGAAAGAAAAGAAAGAAAAATAACTATCCAAGAGAATTCCTCCATAGACCCATAAATCAGAATTTTGGAGTAGGTGATCAGTAATCTGAACTTTTTAAAAGCTGACAGTTCTACTGGGTACCCCTATTGAGAACCATTGCATAAAGGGGAGTTTTTAAGTCGATTGTTGAAACTAAGGGTTTCTGGGGACAAGGGTGACAAGTCATAAAAAAACATTTATCTAGTGGAAAGATATGGAAAAATGCAACCCCACTCTGGTTTTGGTTTGCAGCCAAATTGTTTCCAGTGGAGTTGTTAGTTTATTAATAGGCAGGTAGAGTGGCCTCTTCTCTCTAGCCCAGGGGTGTCCAACCTTTTGGCTTCCCTGGGCTACACTGGAAGAAAAATTGTCTTGGGCCACACATAAAATACACTAACAGTAACAAAAGCTGGTGAGCTAAAAAACAAACAAACAAAAAACAAAAACAAAAGAAAAAAAATCGCAAAAAAATCTTACAATGTTTTAAGAAAGTTTACAAATTTGTGTTGGGCCTCATTCAAAGCCATCCTGGGGTGCATGCAGCCCACAGGCCGCTGGTTGGACAAGCTTGCTCTAGGTTGTGTCTGGTAAAACAGAGCCCAGAGCAGGCATGTGGAGGTGCAGGATCTAATCCAGCTGTGTGTGCGTGTGTGTGTGTGGAGAGAGACACACACACACATGGTGCCAAAAAAAAATACATACACATTTTAAGAAAGGAAAAACTGTATTAAAATTGTAATAATATATACTGATAACAAAATACAAATACAAGTCACATTTGACTTCTGCAATTATAAGAGGTGCTCAAAGTGGTTACCATCAGCGTCCAGACACTTCTGATTATGGCGAACTACTGCTTGAGCAACACTGACCAGAGTGTCCAATTACATTGCTGTGCTTGATGTTTTAGTTTACCATGTGTCTCAAACTTAACACAAATTCATGCAATTATTAGGCATGTTGGATGTTCTGTTGCATATTCATGCCTCCATTGTCACTGTACTTCCACAGCATTCTCAAATTTCAAATACCACTTCAAAATGGTCTTGCATCCTTCTAATTTTTTTTTTTTTGAAAGATTTTTTTTTTTTTTTTGACAGAGAGAGAGATACAGTCAGAGACAGAGAGAAGGGGGAGGGCCCAGAACAGTCTCCATAGTTGCACATCATTGGTTTTTCCACATAGTTTCATTCCACAGGTGGGCGCGGGGCAGCACAGGGCAGGAACTGGGCCGGGGTCTCATCCCAGTGAGAACCGAACTGGGGGCACTCCCCAGTTCAGCATATGGGTCCGCACGGGCCGGGGCCGGGATTCGATCCTCGGTCCCCGGGGGCTGCAAAGTGAGCGCCTAACCCACTGAGCCCTATCACTTGCTTTGCAGCTATGATTATCGGTCCTATATAATTTCTTCCCTTGTCTCAACATTTTCTTAAATAATTTCTTAAACATGGAACATCTCAAAATATATGCCCATTTAAATTATTATTATTATTTTTTAATGATCTTTTTTTAAAATATATTTTTTTTTATTTATTTTTATTTTTGACAGAGAGAGAGAGAGAGAGAGAGAGA
>PVKE010005136.1:0-60520 GCA_004027555.1 Craseonycteris thonglongyai
GTCATCTGGGGCAGCCTTTTAAACACAGAATTCACCACTAAGAATAATTCTATGAAAAAACAAAACAAAAAAACAGCACTCTAGACCCTGTCCTTGGTTTAGAATGCTTTAATACACAACAGAAGATTTCCAAGTACGGTATATTCAATATTGAAATATAAAAATATGAAGTGACAGATGGGGTAATGGTCAAACACTATTTTTTAAATTTATACTCCAGTAAGTTAGCAGGAACACTGGAAAGTTGATGCAGCTAAGGACGGCTCTAGAGTTGATCAATACTATGTCATGTAGCACAATGAAGAATAGGAGCAATACAGAGCAACATATCCTGTGTTCAGCACCACTTTAATAACAGTAATGGTGAAACTAATGCCCCTAATGGCAGGTCTGCAGACTTCCATGTGAGCTGATCGCGGTCAGAGCTGTGGGCTTGCAGAGGTGTGTGCACATGCAGGTGGCTAAAATGGGACTACCTCAAGGGGAAAAAGAACTGGGAAAAAGCAGAATGTTTCTGTAACCCATACTCCCTCAGTGCAATGCCAACTTGTAAGATATGGTGACCCCAACAACTGGGACCTGCATTCCCAGACCTGGGGACCCAAGCACCCCTCCGGAGACACACAGGCAGACACTGTGGCTCATAATGGCAGGAACAGGCTGGGGTCCCAGCCCCAGTCCTATATACTCTAGCCCACACTATGTCATACAGTGCTGTATTTCAAGCCCTAGGGACCTGAACATGTATCTTGACCTTATCTCTTGCTTGCTGGGTGACCTTGGACACCTTTGGTTGCCTACTAAACCCCTAATCCCTCTTTCTTCCTACTAATAGAATCCTGAGTTTGTCAGGTATTTACCTCTTTCCCATGTATCCCACTAACTTAGAGGAAGTTGTTCTGGGGAATTGGGTCCCATTGTTACTCAGAGCCCTGAGTCACTGTTCCCTCGACCCCTGATCACTATAATTACACTGCCAGTTCTTCTGGGTCTCCAGTGTGCTGACTGCAGATCTTGGAAATTTTCAACTTCCATAATTATTGTGTGAAGCAATTCACTATAATAAAACATATGTATACATGTGTATATATATATGTGTGTGTGTGTGTATATATATATATATATATATATGCACATGTATACAGCCACGTAATATGAGAATAGAGGCATTTATGACTGGATTTTGTTCCTGGACAGCCTTTATATATCCTATCAGTAGTTCTATTTATCTGGAGATCCTTGGCTAATATATATTCCATTGTCTGTATATAACACTCTTGTAAATATCTTTTATTTAGTTTGAGTAAAACAGGAGCTTTACCATATGATCTAGAACATTAAATAATCTACGTTGGCTATAGGTTATAGTAAGGCACACTCATATCCATCCCGAAGAACTATTTTCTATAGAGTATAAATATGCTTCATGCAGAAAGCCATATTTAGTATTTGTGAAAGCTAGTTTTCCTTGGGGTTTTCTGTATTGAGAGGGGACAATTCCACAGTGCTTAAGGTATAGGACACCATTGCCTCTGTAACGTGTCATATTAGAAGGCCTACTGTCATAAGTACTAGTTGGTATCTACAAAAGTTCTTGTGAGAGAATCTAAGGCCTGCACTTGGAAATATATCTGGATACTCCTTCTGTCATTCCCATCATAAACCAGCCGGCAAATGACTGCTCATCCAAGACTCCCTTTGGCTTTCATGCCAGCTGTCTGAAAGCCACCATGAATCCATCCAAGGAATCTTCCAGCCCTCCCCACTGAAACAGTTCTCCAGACTAGATGCTGCTGGCTTGGGAGAGGCAGTCTTTTTATTGCCTCACTCAGATATGCTTTCTTTCAGCCCAATGGACCTGAGCATCTAAATACTAAGAAGACGGGCACCCTAGACAGAGCAGCCTTTAAAGCACTTTCCAAGAGCATCAGAGTTATGGGTTATAAACCCAGCAATACCGAGACTGTCCCATCATTTTCTACGGCCCATGAAATGAAACACTGTAAAAAGGGGGTGTTTGTGAAACTGGTGGTATCAGAATATGAACACTGTTTTGAGGTTTCCTTTTCCACCAGTACTGTTGGTGTTGTGAGAGAGATGACACAATCTCTGTAATAATGAAAATGAAACTTGTGATATCTGGAGAAGGCATGTTCCTTGCTGGCTGGTACACACCTGTGGGGCCTATGTAATCATGATCTCTTCATGTGCTGCATGGCTGAGCCGGTGAGCTATGATTGCCAGCACACACCACTGAGAACCTCATCTCTCCACCCAACCCAGCTGGTTGGTAGCTGAAATGGTTTTCACCTAGGAGATGAATACACATTAAATAAAATTCAGCACCTGCTACCTGTATATTTTTGGTTCTTCCTGTTTTCTTCTATCTTGTGTATTTTGTCAGATGAAAAATAAAAAGTTTGTTGCAAGAGGAAAACATCCGTATCGCAGTTTGATCCTTGTGCTGATGCCTTTGCTCTATTTAACAGAATTATTTTTCCTCCTTCTTCTCTAAATTTCTTCAGACTTTCTGGTCTTGCAGAAGGAACACTGTATTCAGGTGCTTCTTGGGGTATGTGTACATGCATGTTCAGGAGTACAAAGTATAGAGGTCATGTAAGATGAGCCCAACTATACTAGTAGTTGCTCAGTAAATGCTTCTTAAAATCAATTGAACTGAACTGAAAAATGGAATGTTTAAAATTTAAAACAAAGGCAAGCAGAATACAAAGAGAAGATTCTTTCTCTGTCTCTCTCTGTTTTTGTGAGCTTGCTGTGCTGGTGGATTCAGGGTGGTGTACTCCAAAGAACATCATTCATGTTTTTATCCTGTTCTCTTAGTGTCTTTTTTCTAATTGGCATGCTTTCTGATGGCTTAGAATCTTTTTGCTCAAAGTGTTTCCTGTGGATCAGCAATTTGGCATCACCAGGAAATTTTTAGAAGCTAATGATACTAATGACATATATTTATAGACCAGTTAAAAGTGCACTTTTAGGGAAAGCCGGGACGGCTCAGCGGGTTGAGCGCTCGCTTTGAGGCCCCGAGGACTGAGGATCGAATCCCGGCTCCAGCCCAGGCAGGACCCACATGCTGAACTGGGGAGTTCCCACAGTTCGGTTCTCTAGCTGTCTCTGTCTCTCTCTCTATCTGTCAAAAGTAAAATAAAAATAAATATGCACTGAAGATAAAATAATTACTCTCTATAAATATAAAAAGATATAAAAAAACAAAACAAAACAAAAAAAACAACAAAAAAAAAGTGCACTTTCACATGCATGATCTAATTTGGTCCCAACTATGGTCTTCAATTTAGAATGAAGTGCTTTCTACAAAGTGCACAAATTTAATCCCAGCAATGTGAGAGACACAAGTGCAGCTTCCTGAATTGTTTCCAAAAATGAATACACAGTCCAACCTAAGTCCCAAGAGTATTTGGAATTATTTTCAAATTGAATTACATCAATACTCTTCATTTGAATATGTTTGTTGTTACGTTTCAGAAGATTTTGGAAAAAAAACAACAACCATAATAAAGTAGTGCTTTGGGTGGGGTGGCTTTATCATTACAGCATAAAAATCTAGCTCTGGAAAGCATGTTAGTGCAGCTATATTGAGAGGTCAAATAGCCTGTCCAGGACAGACTCACAGTCAAGAAACAGAGTCTAATTGCAAGAGGACTACTGTCTCAAGCACCAAGTGAAGGAAATAAAAACCTTTGGTATTATGTCTGTATTGTGTACAACTCACCTTTTATGTATTATATAAAATACCAAATAATAAAAGATGCATCCTCATCTTTAAGGAATTTTTTTTTTTTTTAAAGATTTATTTATAGTTTTTGACAGAGAGAGAGAGAGAGATACAGAGTCAGAGACAGAGAGAATGGGGAGGGCCCAGAACAGTCTCCACAGTTGCACATCATCTGTTTTTCCACATAGTTTCATTCCACAGGTGGGTGGGGCTGCACAGGGCAGGAGCGGGGCCGGGGTCTCGCCCCGGTGAGAACTGAACTGGGGGCACTCCCCAGTTCAGCATATGGGTCCACACGGGCTGGGGCCCGGATTCGATCCTTGGTCCCCGGGGCTGCAAAGTGAGCACCTAACCCACTGAGCCATCCCGGCTTCCCCTGGAATTTTTATCTTCTGCTTAAGAGAGATTGCATTCAGAGATCAAAGAAATAGAGAACGATTACAGGGCAGAATGGGGGGAAGAATTATATAATTTAGTATTGTATATATCAAAGTGATATAAATAAGCAGAATAGAGTGAGATTAGTAAAATAAAACTGAAATAAACATTTATTTCAAGGCTTCCCAGTTGGCTTCTTTTGGCCCCACTGCTATTGGGCAGCCAAGAAAGAAGGACTGTGGTGAGCAGGTAAGACAGAAAGGCAAGTCAGCACACTAAATTCTGAAAGTTCATTCCTCTGAGCATGAGGTCACTAATTCATATTTAGACGTGTTATTTCCCAGGAATCATATCTGGTAAACTGGACTACTCAATCTGCTTGGGCAAGCCTGGTAGACTCTGGGGTGCCACTAACATGTCTCCCTGAAAGTCAAGAACCCTCTTCTGGACCAGAAGTCACATGAGAACCTTGTTGATCTGATGGGTCGCTTCTCTGTGTCAAGAATGTCCCGTCACAGAGATGCCAGAAGCCCTGTATGGGTCTCTAAACCTGCAATGTGGAGTGAGAGTGAGCCCACCGACAGAGCCCATCTTGTTGTGGGGTTGTGTGGATCCTAAGTTTCCTGATTCTGAACAAATTTCTTTATGCATCTTAGTCTACAGCCTGACTCTATGGGACTTGGTGCTGGGCCTCACCTCAGCTGATTGGGTTCCTTCATATTACTGCAGATGATGAAAACACCATCTGCCCTTCTAAAGAAGGCTTTGAAACTATTTTGGTTAAAGGAGGGTTGTTTCATTAAAATTTTACTTAATTTATATAATGTTGGCAAAGGTTCTGGAAAATAATTTTATGTTTTCTCATAACAAGGATGTATGGTTATTTAAGATAAAATGGTATCTTCTAATTTAAAGATTTAATGTATTTCATTATTTGTTTCAGAGAACCTGGAGACTCAAACTTGAAGTCTGTCACAATCATGTTAGCAGTACTTTCATTCAAAACAGATTAATACCGTAATCTATCTTGTGAGACATACTGAACTAAAAAGGAATGGCCAAACAGGTAGAGAAATCTGGAGAATTAGAAGTCACCAAAACCAAGAGAAAAAGTATTTCAAGAAGGTCATGAAAGTCACGGAGAGTAAGTATCTCAAGAAGATAAAAGATATCAAATGATACAGAAAAACCTGGTAAGAGATTCAATTTCCATTGGTTTTAACAACAAGAAGGTATATAAATCCATCTAAATTCCACAAACACACAGACTCTTACATGCGTATACACACACTCACACATACTTTAGCCTCATGTGAAAGGTTAGTGCTCCCTACAACCCACCAAGCAATACTCCATTTTCCTTCTCTTTCTACCCCATCCTTTGCAGCTACATTGCAACTCATCTACAGCCCTCATAAGGCAAATGTAAAAGAAGAAAAGAGAACAGGGGGTGCGTGCAACATAAAGTTATGTAACCAAGGAAAAATCCACTTCAATGGGACGCTGATTCTCCCTGTTGCACTGGAACTTCCCAATGGAAGCAACTTATTATCATCTTAGATGTAAATTACAAAGATAAAAGGCTAATGACCAAATGAAGTTATGAAACTTAATTCTTGCCTCCTCACAACTCAATTGACCTTTGAAATTTTAAGAACGTGGACTATACAATTAATATTTCAAGGCTTTTACTACTAGTTCTTGCTTTAGACATAACTAGACAGAAAACAAAAGAAAAGTATGCATAATAGCTTAGTTTTCTTGCTATATTTAAATTATCAGAAGGAAGAAGTGCAGTTGGAAAGATTTGCTGCAAAGAAAATAACCTATTTGCAAAGTCCAACTATAATTTAGAAAATCAAATATACAAAAGATGTTATTGGTTAAGGGTTTCAGTATAAACATCTTACATTTTCTTCTTTTTTACCCCTTTAAAACATATGGTTTAGTTAAAAGAAATAAGATTTATTTAGATAGCAGAAGAATGTCAGATTATATGACTCATACGCTACCTAAATTTTCCTCTTGGGAAATTTCCAAACGGATGAGTAATCTTATTTTATGCTGGATCAGCCCACAATTTGACACAGTTATAGATATGAAATAGGAGTTGCTAGTTGCATGATTGAAATGCTTTCTGAGTACAAGTAATCATCCCATTACTTGAATAAAAAACTAAATTATGTAGACAATTGCTTGTGGTCTCCATCATTAATGAAGCATACCAGTAATGTAAATCTGATTTTCATCATGGAGAGAACTAGAAGTTACCCAAGTTCCAAAAGTGCAAAGATGTAAGTAATGGGCTTGACACTGACTGCAAGCAACCTTCTAAAACAATTCTCAACCTGATGGTCTGTGAGCATTTAGAAATGTAAGAGGTGATCATTAGGAGCTAGCATGGACTCAGCACAAACACATTTTTCCAGGTAATGCAATGTCCTCCTAAAACGCATTATTAATAGGTTATTAGACTAATGGATTTACAAAACGGATATAATGTACACAAGGGAACCTAAAAAGGTAAAAAATAATTGAATTATTCGGCCATAGTAAAGTACACAAGTATTCTACTTGCTACGATACAATTTACTATGAGTTTGTATAATCAATCATTCAACCAATATTTATTGAGCACTTACTTTGTATCTTGACTGTACTGAAGGCTTAATACAGTTCTATTATACCTGTAAGGCAGCAGAATATATGGCTTAAGCAAACTTGGAGCCAGCAGCATCCATTAAAATCCTGAGTTTGTCACTTAAATGACTTTGTGACATTGGGAAAGTCACTTAATCTCTGCCCCATGCTGCTCACCTGTAAAATGGGGATGGTAATAACAGTACATATCTGCCTTGTAACAGGTTGTGAAGATTAAATGAGCTAATGTATATAAACATCTTAGAAAAATACTTGGCACATAGTAAATGCTAATGAGTGTCAGCTACAATAGCTCCATTTCTGAGAGGTAAGATGCTATATCTGAGACACCACAGTTACTAAGCCAGGATCTAAACCTGAGACTGTCTGGTGTCAAAGCCCATACCCTGATCCACCTATAAAAGTCACATTTAAAAAAAATGGGTGACATTCTTAGATGATTTCAAAGAACCCATCCACTTCTTTACATCAAGTGTTTGAACAATGTATGTTACACTTAGTGTGTCTGCGAAGCTCCTTCTGGGTTCCTATGCTGAAACTTTCCTGGAAGCCAGGAAAGCTACTTAGGAAACTGATTTGCCAATCTGGAGGCTAGAGCCCTCACATTTTAAAAGGTACATTGGTGAATATCTGGAGAGAAACATGTGTTGACTTCAATAAAGAATAAATACTGTAATAGAGGAAACTTAATAGGAACAGTAGGTAATGTTTATTATTGCTAAATGTGGGCCAAGGCCTATCCTAAGTGTTTTTCAGATATTTATATTACTTAGTCCTCATGACCCCTTTATGAAGGGTATTATTGTTGGACCCATATTCTTTTTTTTCAGAGAGGTTTACACCTTGCCCAAGATCACCCAGCTAGTAAGCTGCAGGGCTGGAATTTCAACCTGGCCATTGGCTCTGAAGGCTGGGCTCTTTATTTCTGAAATTCCCATTCATGAAACGGCGTCCATGTGTGCTAAGTACATACCAAAGAACCTCACAGAAATCACCTTATTTGTCTCCTCTAGCAACCTTGCTCACAGCCTATGTGATCATCCTGAATCCAAAAGTCCAATTACTTAATCCTTCATCCCCACATTTTCAGGTTCACTCAAATACCCACTCCCCTGGCCTTCCCGTCTCATCTAAGGAGGGTAGGGTGCACTTGTATAGGTCACAACTCAGGGGCCTAGGCTCACTAAACGACCGAGAGCAAATCACAGGACTACAGAACGCTTCCCACCCCCACACCTTACTAGCACAGGCCTATCTACCCGTTCTTTTTATCCTGGTTTTCAACAAAAAGATTAGGAGGCATACTAAAAAACAAAAAATACAGTTTGAAGAGACAGAGCAAATATTAGAACCAGTCTCAGCTATGGCAAGAATGTTGAAATGAGCAAACCAGGAACTTTTAGTGTAAATAAATCCCATGCAATATTTGGGACCAAATTGAAAGCTCTTATGCTAAAAAAAATGTATTTATTGTTAATCTGAAGTTATTTGTTGTTTAATTTAGCATCCTGGATTTTATCTAGCAATCTGTATTAGTTTCCTATTGCTGCTGTAACAAATTACCACAAACTCAATGGATCAAAGAAGCATAAATGTGTTACCTTTCAGTTCTGGAGGTCAGAAGTCTAAAATGTGTCAGCAAAGCTACATTCATTTTGGAGGTCCTGAGGAGTGGCCCATTTCCTTGCCTTTTTTAGCTTCTGGAGGCTGCCTACATTTCCTGACAGCTTCTAGAACGCTTTCTCTATTTTCAAAGTCAGCAGTAGTAGAATCTCTCCTCTGACTTCTGCTTCTATTGTCACTTTCTGTCTCCCTCTCCCTCTACTGCCTCCCTCACCCTTGTAATTACATTGGGTCTACCTGGATAATCTTCCCATCTCAAAACCCTTAATTAAATCACATCTGCAAAATAACTTTCTCCATTCAAGGTTATATGTATATAGGTTCCTAAAATTAGGATGAGAACATCTTAGGGGAAGAGGCATTATTCTGCCTGCCACATATCCCATAATAGTAATTTGAGTGACAATGAGTTTAACCTACAATAACAAATTCTACTTTTATTATTTCTAATTCTATTTAAGATATGATTTTATTTGTAGGAATCTAATTGATACAGAACTTTTCTGGAACATATTGTTTAGACATCAAATCACATACCTTCCTACAGATTTTTATCAATGAGCATTGAAACTTTTTTTACAGATGAGAATAGATCAAAGGACTTCAGCCATGTGCCTGACATAGAGCCATTTATTCCTAGTTTTCTTTTACCCAGGAAGGTGCATTATCTGAACCTCTTCTCAAATGCCAAAACTTTCCCCTCCTGAGAGTGTGAAACAAAGATCCTTTGGGTCCTTCAAAAGTTTCTTAGTAAAATCAAGGCTGGGAAGTAAACATATATTTATGATGGTATGCAGATGTGAGAGTAGATGGGTTATATACCTTTAGATTAACTCCAACAAAAGGCAAATACTGCAATGTTAAAATTACAGTGCTGGAAATTCTACAAAAGCGGAAAGAAAGCCAAGGCAAGGTAATCAAACAGCAATCTCAGAACAACAAGGTGACATGGCCAGTTTGGACAGTTTCATGGGAAGCCTTGTCAAGACTAAATAGGGGGAAAGAACTAACATGTGAATAGCTACTGTGTCCAGAACACTGTGTTAGGCACTTTCATTCTGACCACTTAACACAAGTAATTATTTCCAACCTAAAGATACAGAAGCCCACATTCAGCAGGATTATTTAACTCACCCAAAGTCTAATTGAGCTGAAGTTTATCTGAAGCTAAAGTGCATTCTTCTTCTACAACCAAGCTGCCTCCCAAGATAGACTATTTCAATAGAGACCAATTTCATTTCTGAAAGAAAAGAGAAATTACTAAATGCCCACAAAAGAATCCAAAGATTTAAATGATTAACTTAGCCAGGAGTTCTATTGTGAAACTGAACTATAAACTTATATTGTTAAAGAACTTAAATGGCCTGTACTCTGTTATCCCCTTGCTTGCTTCGAAAATCAATCAACTAGCTGAGCACGTGGACATAATTTCTGTGCACTTTCCTCCTACTTCACAATTCCTGTCTCCAGAGCATGTCCAGTTCATCCTATCTCAGTCTTGGCTCATGTTGCTTCCTCTGCTTGAAACGCACTCCTCCCGATAATGTCATGGCTGCTCCTTATCACTAAGGATTTACTTAACTTAAATGTCACCTCTACATTTTCCTGCAAACACCCCTCTTAAAATAGTAACCTCATTCTCAGATAGTACTTAACGTGTGAACATGTTTTATTTCTTTAAGTTTTGGTCTGTCTCCTCCAAAGAGAACGTAAATTCCTTGAGGGACAGGATCCGTTTATCCCAGCACTTGCATGAGTGTCGGAACACAGGAGGTCCTCACAAATATTTGAGTACATGAATTGCGAGTGTGACACAGAGACACTATAATGTATCACTGAAGAAAACAAAAAAGCGTGAGGAGACAAAAGAAATGGAATGCAGCTTCCCCTCGGAGTTCCAGTGCCTGTCACCTGTGAAGCAAACAGAAACAAAATAATACAATGCAGACACTCCAATACTAACGGTTACACCATGACAGGGACTGTCCTAAGCATTTGCATGTATTAAACTCGTGTTTTGTATTGTTTTATCTCTCATAATCAGCATGCCTGTCACTCCGACTTTGCAGATGAGTAAAGCGAAGCACATAAGCTAATCGGGCTCGGGCCACAGGCTCACACAGGGGCAGAGTCAGAATCTGAACCTAGGGGGTTGGAGTGCCTGCTCTTTAATACGACCGGATGCTGCCACTCCAAACGTGAAGGTGCCTCTATCCCCGTAAGTCCGTCGGTTTAAAAAGCACTGGAGACATTGTAAGGAATAAACAGCAAATTCTGTTTCAGCCAACAGTTCTAACTAACGGCGTGGGTTTTGGAAGCGGGATATTCTGAGTTCTTGCCGACCCTCGCCCAGCTCACGGGCTCGCCCTATCTCCTCCTACGACCGTTCACGCCGGTGTTCCCCCACTGAATCTGCTCCACACTCTGCCTCAGCCGCTTCCGAGGGGCCCAACCTCGACTTCCTCACCTGTACAACAGCAGGACCCCCTGCCCAGTCTAGAACTGAGGGAACGGCGCCGTGGGAGAGCGTCCTACTGAAGTTAGTTTCCACCACGGGTGCTTATCTGTGGGTCCCTTTCTCCTCTACACATGACGATGACAGAAACAGATATTTTTCCGTCCGGAAACGTTGCTCCCGCAGCCGCTCGGCCCCTCGCGGGCTACTGCGCGGCCGGCGCCATGGCGCGCTTGGCGCCTGCGCATTGCCAGCCTCTTGTGGTCGCACCTTCGGCCGTCGAGCTTTGATGACGTAAAGCTCCTGCACGGCCGGCGCCATAGCGCGCTTGGCGCCTGCGCATTGGCGGCGGCCAGCCTCGTCGCACCTCCGGCCGTCGAGCTTTGATGACGTAAAGCTCCTGCGCGGCCGGCGCCGAGAGTCTCAGGTTCCCGCATCTCCGCACGGATTCCGGCGCCCCCGGGCCCCGTGCCCCGGCAGCATGAAGGAGACACCGCTTTCAAACTGCGAGCGCCGCTTTCTCCTCCGCGCCATCGAGGAGAAGAAGGTAGACGTCCCCGGGGCGCTCGGGTCACCCGGCCGCCCGCCACCCGGCTGGGACGCGCCGACCTGGCCCCGGGTCTGCAGGCGCCGGGAGCCCCACTGCGGAGAAAGCCGGTGCTTCCCGCGTCCCCTGGGCTTTTATTTGGCTCCAGTGGGATCTTTTCAAGGCTCGAGTCACCCCAGCGACTCCGTGCCGGCACCTGGTTTCCATTTTCCTCTGGGGGTGGGTGGTGGGTAGGGTCCCACTTCCCTCCGAGAATAGCTGGCTTAGAGTAGCTGCTCACTATTAGTTGTGAAGGTAAAGCAGTGTGTTATTGTACTTCCAGCGGCTGGATGGCAGACAAACCTATGATTATAGGAACATCAAAATCTCATTTGGAACCGATTATGGGTGCTGCGTTGTGGAACTTGGAAAAACAAGGTAACAAACGATTCCCATTCGATTCAGGCTCCATAGGGAGACGTTTCAAAGAACCTAACCGACTCAGTCGTTTACAGAACAGCGAAGAAGTCTGGGTGTCGTTTTGTTTGGCTACGAAAAATAAAGTCTGTTTCCTTTAACGCGTTTTTGTTTATTTTTTTATGTATAGTTACAGTTTAAAGTTTTCATCATAGACATTTTGTCACATGAGTTATCATCACATAATTTTTGATTGCACTGAGTTTGCTTCCTTCACTTCTTGTCAGTAAATAGGTCCTACTTCCCTTTTTCCTGAGGGACATGAGAATTGGGTTTTTGGGGTGTTTTTTTTTTTGTTTTTTTAAAGATTTATTTATTGTTTTAGACAGAGAGAGAGAGATACAGAGTCAGAGACAGAGAGAAGGGGGAGGGCCCAGAACAGCCTCCATAGTTGCACATCATCGGTTTTTCCACATAGTTTCATTCCACAGGTGGGCAGGGCTGCACAGGGCAGGAACTGGGCCGGGGTCTCACCCCGGTGAGAACTGCACTGGGGGAACTCCCCAGCTCAGCATATGGGTCCACTCGGGCCGGGACTGGGATTCAATCCTCGGTCCCCAGGGCTCTAAAGTGAGCGCCTAACTCACTGAGCCATCCCAGCTTCCCCAAGAATTGGGTTTTTAATATTCATTTGGAGGCTTTGAGGTCATTGGCCAGATAATGTTGGCGAACCATGCCAGAGAAAATTTAAGAAATCTCAAGTTTTCATGCCATCTTGATCAATAAATATTTGTTTTAGAAAAGACAAGTTAAGGTTATTTTGTTAAAATGATTTGTGGAATAGTATTGTGATAAGATCTTTTTTCCTGTCACTTCTTTGGGTGTGCCAATACGTATTTTATTCCTGTATATAGTCTTTTATCACATACGTAATATCAATCTCTGATGATACATCCTGTTAAGTATGTTATATCTCAGAATAAGATTGAAATTTAATTGGTATCTGTTTTAGATTTTTTTTTTAATTGGATAGGAAATATATTTAGTTAACAGATTTGTACTTTATCTTTGCAGAGTTCTTGGACAGGTTTCCTGTGAACTTGTTTCTCCAAAACTCAATAGGGCAACAGAAGGTATTCTGTTTTTTAACCTTGAACTCTCTCAGATGGCTGCCCCAGCTTTTGAACCTGGCAGGTATTTAAATCATCTTCTTAAGCTGCTTTAACTAGAGGAGAATCTAATAGCAGTGAGGTATTGTTTTAATGCCGGTGTTATATTCGTGACATTAGCCCATTCCTATTTTCATAGGCAGTCAGATCTCTTGGTGAAGTTGAATCGTCTCTTGGAAAGATGTCTAAGAAATTCGAAGTGTATAGACACTGAATCTCTCTGTGTTGTTGCTGGTGAAAAGGTGGGGAATGTGCCCAAAATTCTTAATCTGAGAATGAGTATTGTTGATTCATGGATCCCTGTATCTATATGTTAATTCTTAATAGTTTCACTTAATTCAGTTTTATGTTGGTTTACATCACTTCAAATGTTTCTGAGTGCCATCCGTAGAACTTTGCGTCATCTCTCTCTGAAGGGACGAAACATCCATGAAAATAGCAACTTGGATTTGTGGGAAAATGTCTTACTCAAAGAACTTGAGGTTTTTTTCATATGTTAATTTAAGTAAGTTGATAAATAGCAGGTGTTTTCCCTTTTAATGGATGAAGAACTGAAACACAGATTAAATTCTTCCATTTGGATAGGTTTAGCATGGTAGGTTGACATTGCTGCATGCTGACATGAGAACTTTATTCTTGTTTAGGGTAATTTGACCATCTTTTTGATGCCACGTTGACTTAGCCTTTCCACATTCCATACTTGAATATGGCACTTCCTATTTGCATTACTTGTAAGGTTATCATAAATATTGTGAGGTAAAACCTAAGAGTTTGAGGTTTTTAAGTTAGAAGACAATAAAAATACAATTAGTCTTACATTTAGGGAAATCTTACATAGAATGGTTCTGTATACTTAGGATATATATTTCACTGTTGTAAATAGTAAGGTGAACTTAGTTGAACTATTGGTATTTCAGGTATTGGTCTAGTTTAACATTTTTCTAGTTTTATTGTAGGCTGACCAGACAAGACACGTGTAACCCCATGTTAAAACAGCAAGAGAAAAATTTGCAGTGTTACTTTTCCTTTTAAATAGTCACTGGTTGTGATCAGTTATTTATTTTTGTTTTAAATTCACATTCAGGTTTGGCAAATACGTGTGGACCTACATTTGTTAAATCATGATGGAAATATTATTGATGCTGCCAGCATTGCTGCAATTGTAGCCTTGTGTCACTTCCGAAGACCTGATGTGTCTGTCCAAGGAGATGAGGTGACACTGGTAAGTTTCCGTGATGTGAGCGAGGCTCTTTTCTGAAAATGAATGAATGTCCTTCATGTGCAGGCAGCTTGTTAATAATAAAGGCTGATAGATGGAAATGAGGTCTGTTCTTAAATTTGTTCATAAGGCAAAAACTACATATGGTCAAAATTGCTTTTCAAATCTCTTATATCTTTTGTGTTGAAGTATCTCAATAAAAGCACACCCTAGCCTGGTTTTCTAGAATAGAATTAGATTTCTTTATTGGACTGAGCATTAGATGAAGTTGGCTTATGATTAGTGGCCACATGTGTGAAAAATACATGATTCTCAGCACAGTGAGATGCTTGTGTGTTTACTCTGTGGCAAAGTCCATCAGAAATACCTGGAAGGCTTGCTAAAACATTGTTAGGCTCCACCCTCAGTTTGAACTTCTGACAGAGCTCTGGGTGATACTGATGATGCTGGTGCAGGGACTACATTTTGAAAACTGTTGACCTGTACAGTTTACATTTCTCTTTCATGTTGAGTATGTCAATTTCAATTTATATAAATTACATGCTAGAATAATGAAAGTGCACTGTGGTGGTAGTTTGAATCCAGAAGTTACAAAAGGAAATATCAGAGGCCCAACTTCTCTAAGCAGTTACTTATGATGCTGCTTTTAGGCATCAGACTGGAGCAGACTCTTTAAAGACTTAGGTAAGGACAAAGGTTTAGTAATAATAGAGACAAAAATATTATCAATTAAAAAATACCATAGAGTTGTTGCTGGTAATGTAAAATGATGCTACAACCACATTGGAAAAGTTTGGCAGTTTCTGAAAAAGCTAAGTGTAAATGTATATGGCTCAGATTCCATGCCTAGGAATATACTCAAGAAGAATGAAGTAAAGTATGTGTCTACTCAAAGACTTTTATTTGAATGTTCATAGCAGCATTATTCATAATAGCCCCAAACTGGCAGCAATCTAAATGTTCATTAACTGGTGAATGGAAAAAAACAAAATATGGTATATCCATACAGCGGAGTACATTGCAGCAATAAGAAGGACCAAACTGCTGCTGATACATATTATAAGATGGATGAAACATGCTAAGCTGAAAGGAGGCAGATGCAAAAGGCTAAAAACTGTTTAATTCCACTTACATGTAATGCCCAGAAAAGGCAGATCTAGAAAGACAGAGGTAGATCAGTGGTTGCTTGGGGCTAGGAGTGGGAATTGACCGGAAGTTGGGGTGGTGGTGGATATGTTAATAACTGGATTGTGGTGATAGATATATAAGTGTAAATGTAAAGGGTGTCCCAAAATTCATGCAAGAAGTAATTTTGATAGAAAACCACAGGTTTATAATTAAAACTTGTAAATTTTCATTCTCAACCATGAAAACATGTTCTTTTGTGTAGCACTCCATTTTTAATAACCCTGAACTGTCAGCTGTTACGCTGTCTTTTGTTTTTCGTTGGCAACACTTTACCACACAAATGACTCAAAATTCAAATCTTGCGTGAATTTTGGGACACCCTTTACTTAAAATGAATGGATCTCATGATATGTAAAATATACCTCAGTGTGTTAAGGACAGAAGTTATTTAGTTACTCACTGAGGATTAAAGGAATTTCATTCTTAATATTTAATGTGCAGGATCACTTTTTGCATTTTCATGGTTTGGTGACTAATTATTGACACTAATTTTCCAACAGTACACTCCAGAAGAGCGTGACCCAGTGCCATTGAGCATTCACCACATGCCCATTTGTGTCAGTTTTGCCTTCTTCCAGCAAGGGTATGTCTCATCCATGTCATGGGCTGAAATTGTAAATGCAACTAGGCACTTAATGTTTACTCAGGTGTACCATGGACACATGAACAGATCCCTCCTTTAATATTAAACTACCACATAGTCCTTTTCTTTGTAAGGTTTAGTTGGAAGAGCTTTCTTAGAAGTGACAAACTCAGCTATAATGAAGAGACTCCATGTTTTTCTTTTCATGGCATAGCATAAATTTATGAATTCATTGCTGCATGATAATGTTTTACCTTTCCTAGAGATATACAGGTGGTAAGAGAATTGTATGATACTAGGCTCTCATTTGGGTGAGAATTTCCATGGATTAGTGGAAGTAGGACTCGGGAATGTATTAAATGGGCTACTCCTAGGAGCAGGTCACAAGGTGGAAAGATTCACAAATGGGGAAGAAACTAATTTCCTTCAACTCTCCAGTAGTTAGTTTCTTTTTTTTTTTTTTTTTTTTTTTTTTTAAGATTTATTGTTTTTGACAGAGTCAGAGGCAGAGAGAAGGGGTAGGGCCCAGAGCAGTCTCCATCATTGTATTTCATCAGTTTTTGACACGGTCTCATTTATGTGGGGGCTGCGCAGGGTGGGAACTGGGCTGGGGGGCCTCCCGCATGGGAGGTACACCTCAGTTCAGCATATGGGTCTGCATGGGCCAGGGCTGGGATTTGATCCTTGGTCCCCGGGGCTGCAAAGCGAGGACTTAACCCGCTGAGCCATCCTGGCTTCCCCTCTCCAGTAGTTTCTTTTTTTTTTTTTAAGATTTATTTTTATTGTTTTTGACATAGAGATACAGAGACAGAAAGAAGTGGGAGGGCCCAGAACAGTCTCCATAGTTGCACATCATCGGTTTTTCCACATAGTTTCATTCCATAGGTGGGCGTGGGGCTACACAGGGCAGGAACTGGGCCGGGGTCTCGCCCCAGTGAGAACTGAACTGGGGGTGCTCCCCAATTCAGCATATGGGTCCGCACAGGCCAGGGCCGGGATTTGATCCTCGGTCCCTGGGGCTGCAAAGTGAGCGCCTAACCCACTGAGCCATCCTGGCTTCCCCTCCAGTAGTTTCTTAACTCACTACTAATTGCTCCTCCTATGACGGACAGCAAGCTTGGAGTCCCAGGTCCATGTAATGGCACCAATGAAGTAAAAACTTGAGCTTTCAATCTCTAGACACAAAGGGAGGTATAAATATTTTAACAGTTTTATGATTAAAAACTAGAGAAAGTTTTCAACTTAGTCATTGTAGTGTAGAATTTCATTAGCTGGAAATAGACCAGCACCATCTAGCAGAAATAGAGTGAGCAATATATGAGTGCTATCCAGAAGTATGTAGCCACATAATATGAAAAATAGAGGCATTTATGGCTGTATTATTTCTGGACAGCCCTCATAATTTAACATTGAATCTTTGCAATCCAGTGTTTTATAGTTCTAGTACATCTCAAGGGCTCAGTAACCATATGTTACTAGAGGCTAACATTAGACATTGCAGAAATACAGTAATTTATTTTTAATGAGCCTTTAGCAGAACTTAGAAGAACTTCAGAGTATAGGACACGAGGGAGGCTTTAAAATTAACCAAATGTTAGATATCTTAAGTTTTCATTAATGAGCCACTAGTTAATTAACCTAAGTGATAGCATTAGATTTAGTTTCTATATTTAAATAAACTCTTATGAACCTAATGTGATTTTACTGTAATAGCTAGCAGTAGCCACTTAGCGTTCATTTTATGTCCATAAAAACAGTAATTCTCTCTTCCCAGTAAAGTGACTCAACTCCCCAGGCTTAGGCCTTCACTGTGTTGACTCTATTAATGCCATCTTTTAAAAATACCCATTATCTTAGAATTGGCAAGCATTCAGAGTCAAATTTGATCAGGTCCATTGAACATTCATTTCAGGATGTATTTATTGGTGGATCCCCATGAGCGAGAAGAACGTGTCATGGACGGCCTGCTGGTGATTGCCATGAACAAGCACCGAGAGATCTGTACCATCCAGTCCAGTGGTGGGATAATGCTGCTGAAAGACCAGGCCAGTGCTGTAACTTGTCCCATTAAGAATGGGCCTCCTCTTTTTAGATTTTCTTATTTTTCTTTTAAACAAGGTATTTCCAGTGATTGATTCTAGGATGTTAGAATCTGGTTTCAATACTCTCCTATGCTTTGTCGATTAACTGGTGGCTACAAGGTGTATTCCTTCCTGCCTTGCTGTTCCCATGTACAGACCTCAGGAGTCCATCCCTCCTAGATAGAGGGACACTTTTTTTCCTTCCAGTGAGGGGAGATTTATATCCCTGCCCCCCACCCCCCAAGTGTTAAAAAATAGAAATTAGGTAAAAAGATAGTTTTACTTTTAGAATTTGGGTTTGACAAGCATTTGTCCCACTATATACCAGATCCCCGTGGGGGCATTTAGAAATAGATTGCCGTGTGGACTACAGTACAGGTGGTCATGAGCTCACACACTGCCGTTCTGGAGTTCCCGCTCTACCTTATACTGACTGAGCATTGCAAATGATTTCATATCTTCACACCTTCATTTCTTTATAAAATAGGGAGTAATGTTACCGTTGACTGGTTAGCTGAGTGTAAGGGTAGATATACTGCACTGTGCATTATGATGTGCAGTCAGTGTTAGTTTTTCTTATCCTCACTTCTTTTCTGGCATCATGGCCACTACCAGGTACCTATTTCCTGAGATACTGATTCATTAGTTCCCCGAGGATCTTGGCTTTGTAAAAGCTTCCAGGGACACTGCAGCCGTGTCGGTCACTCACACAGAAAGGAAGTTAGTACACCCTGAGCATGTAATGTTTGTCTGTGGCCTCTTTGGTGGTGTCTGCTGCAGTGTCATAGGCAAGTTTCTGGGTTGGTTCCCTTAATGTGATCTTCCACTATTTTAAAACAAATCTCATATCTTGCTTGAACTTGTGTTCACATTATATTATTTTCATATTTGAAAAGTCAGGCTTAGATTATAAAGTTAGAAAAACTAATGTCACAATCTTAATTTTGTCAGAGAGTATTTGGTTTGTGATCTTTTAACAGTTGATTTTTATAAATAGGTTTTGAGATGTAGTAAAATAGCTGGTGTGAAAGTAGCGGAAATCACAGAGCTAATACAGAAGGCTTTGGAGAATGACCAGAAAGTTAGGTAAGTTTAATTGTTTTTAGAACTAAATGGTCTTTCTATAGATTTTTCTGTTAAAGATTCTTCTTGCACAGGGTAGCCATATAGTTTTCAGACTGGGATCTTTCCTTATCTAGTTGAATATACTACTTAATGCTTTTTGAAACTTGATTAAACTGTTTGTTGTATTGTATTCCACTTTAAACAATCTGTATTGAAGAGCCACGCATTTTTCTTTTAAAGAATACAAAATTTTGTTATGAAAAGACTCTAGTAACTCAGATTAACTGGGAGAACACAAATTGTGTTGATTCCCATTTTACCATGTGATATTAAGCAAGATCTATAACCTACCAATTCATTGTCTTCTATAACATGGGAGGTTGTTAGTGCCTACCTGGTAGGGCTGGTTTGATGATTAGAAAATAATCTAAGCTCTTAGCATGTGCCTGGTATATGGTTCAGTAGTAGTTATTATAGGAACTTTTAATTATTTCTCGATAGGCATAATAAATTGGTGATACTAAGTTAGTCATGAACTATTGCAATTTTTCTCACCCATCAAAAGGATAAAATAGTTACCCTTTCTTTCCTTTCCTGTCTTCTCTTCCATCTGTCGCCCACCCCACCCCCACAGGAAAGAAGGTGGGAAGTTTGGCTTTGCAGAGTCAATAGCACATCAAAGGATCACAGCATTTAAAATGGAAAAGGCCCCTGTTGATACCTGCGATGCAGAGGAGAAAGCAGAAGAAATCCTTGCTGAAGCTGAACCTCCTTCAGATGTGTATCTTTACTAGGTGTTTTCAGTATCAGGATGCATAACACTGTGGCACGTTAGGGCTGTGCATATACTGAAATTTGTCTTCTGAAACATGACGTTCGTTGTTAGAGAAAACATTTAAGACAAGACAACATAGTGATGAGTCATGCCAAGTCAGTGTAATATCTACTTTCTCCAGCTATCTTACACAACTCAGAAAATTCTATTTTAAGAACCAACTTATAGCATTTCATTTCCCTTTGGAACATTGTTCTTTAATCTCAATGGCACAGGTCAGGCACTCTGTACACTTACACACTGTTCTTGAAATTATTCATCCGTTCACCAACTTTATTATAACTAAAATTTGACAGTGTTTCTTGATACTTCTCACCATTATGAGCTTAAAATTTTATTTGAGTTATAAATTTTATTTTTCTCCTTCATGGTTCAGCCATCCCTAGTATAGCTATTGGTAAATTTTTTTCCCTAAGAATTTGAGGCACACTACAATCTTAAAACTTTCATTCTCATCTTTTTCAACACTGCATCAAATAGTATTTTTGTTACTCAGTTTTCTTAACTTGTTAAGTGTTTCTAAACCTGTGCTCTGGACTCCTGGGACTGCTCAAATTGGGGAAGGGGTAGAAAACTCCTGGGGTGATCTTGAAGACACTGAAAAGGAAGATGAGGATGAAGGTGGCAGTGATGAAGCAGTCATTTTCGATAATATAAAAATGGACACTGGAATAGAAGTCTCCAATACAGGAAGCCAAGGTAGGTGGCTTTTGTTATTATGTGTTATATAGATGCATAAATTACATGTTAGCTATATTTACATATAACTTGTCCATATTTATGAATTAAAATATCACTAAAATAGGGATCTTATTTTTATATTTGGAGTTCCTCTTTTTAGAGGAGCTAAATATTTTTATTTAAATTTCAAGTAGGGCTAATTGCAATATTAAAGTCAGTTCTTTGGTATGTAAATGTAGGGACATCTTTAATAAAAAAATGTTTTTCTTTTATGTATGTATATTGTAGCAAGTTTTAAGGTTTCTTAAAGATCTTATTTCTGCATGCTATTTTTTTCTTTGTAGTTTCTAGACTGAAACAATAAAGCCTTGTATTACAGTAGTTCTGTCCAAATACAACTTTCTACAATGGTATGTTCTGCATCTACATGTCCAGTAGGGTAGTCACTTGCCACATGTAACTGTTGAGCACTTGAAATACAGCTTGTGAAGAATTTGAATTTTACATTTTATTAATGTTGGTTAATATAACATTAAATAGCCGCATGTGGCTACCATATTAAAGCAGTATTAGAACATACAAAATTCTAGCACTTGGAATATGGGTAGTCCTAGATGTCCCCTGCATTCTGAAAACTAGAACTAGAGAAATTGTTACCTGTAGATATTTTTACTTTGAAGAAAACCAAATTCTTCCTTGGCCCATACCAGAAAATGGTGAGTTGGGTTTTGAGGGTTTTTTTGTAGTAAAAACAAACCATACAAAGAAGGATCTAGGAACTAGGTTGGCAGAGAACTAAAGGATACACTTACTGAGTCTGATGCAGACCTGCCTGCCTTTGAGGAAGGAAATTACTCACCTTTCCCAGTGTACTTCTACTTATTTTTCTAGATCTTGTCCCCTGGATTTATTTATTAAGTAGTATAGTATAAACAGATGTGTTGTCTTAGTAACCTGTTACTAAGATTTGGTATAGATTACCAGCTCATAAAACGAGGGGCATTACTTCTGCCAGACCCTGTATGTCATTAACAAAGGCTCAGGAGAAAAAAAGGTAAAAGATACAAAAGTAATTTTCAAATACAAATGACCAATAACATAAGCCAACACTAATAGTAGTAATGGAAATAAACTTAAAGCAAAAATGAGATAGCTTTTTTGACTAATATTAGGAAGTATTGAAAATACTAGCATTGGAAGGGTGTATCAGAAAACGGGTTCTTCATATACTACTACTTGGAGTGTAAATTGAAACAGTATTTCTGGAGGAATTTGGCAAAAATATCTTAGAATGTATATTCCTTTTGATCCAACAGTTAGTTCTGCTTCTACGTATTTTCAGTGTTTATAACGGAGAAATAAAAAATTTAGATCCTCAGAATTAGCAAATTTGGGATACTATGGAAATTGAGTTTGGAACCTCTGGAAGAAAAACCATTGTGGAAAATTTCTAAAAGATTACAGGCATACCTCAGAAATGTTGCAGGTTTACTTCCAGACCTTGACAATAAAACAAGTCACATAAAATTTTTGGTTTCCCCAAAACAGTGTATACACCTTAATTAAAAAATACTTTATTGCGGGGTGGGGGGAGGGGGGTCAAGGGGGTATGCCTCCCAGTGGGAGGCCCCTGCCTACCTGTGTAGAATGAAATCATGTCAAAAACTAACGACGTACAACTATGAAGACTGCTCTAGGCCCTCCCCCTTCTCTGTCAAAAACAGTAAATTAGGTCTATAAAAGAATACTTTATTGTTAAAAAATGCTAACCATCAACTGAGCCTGTTGTAAAAATGGCACTGATAGAATTGATCAATTCAGGGTTTCTGCAAACCTTCAGTTTATAAAAAGCACAAATTACCTTCTGAGTGCAGTAAAGTATAATAAAATGAAGTATGCCTGTGCTTACATTGCTTTCTTTTAACTTTTCTGGAAGATGGCCCTATAGTATTATCAGACAGTGAGGAAGAAGAAATGATCATTTTAGAACCAGACAAGAATCCAAAGAAAATAAGGTAAGTTTCTAGTTTATTTCTCTGGTTTTGTTCTCACCCTACTGTAAACAAAAAGATGTCCCTTTCTCATTATAAATCCAGCTATCTTTCTGTGGTTTCTTCTACCTGAGATTTTTAAACATAAGGACCTAATTTTATAAAACTGTTTGGATGCCTCAAAAGTTACTGTGTTTTACTCTCATTGTTGGCAAATGTTACATCCTACTGGAAAACAGTAAGGCCTCCTGTTTTGGTGATCTAAGGTTTAACAAGAACAATGGTATGAGTCTGGTGCATCACCATGGGACCACCTTCTACTACTGACAGTAAACTATTAATTTACTTTATTCACAGAACACAAACCATCAGTACAAAACAAGAAAAAGCACCAAGTAAAAAACCAGTGAAAAAGAGAAAAAAGAAGAGAGCTGCTAATTAAAGATCATATGGTTGTATTTGTGTATATAACTATTAAAAGGATATTTATTTAAGTGCTAGCAACCTTGGGCATTTTTTAAATTCACAAATCCATCAATTAATCTAGGCATTCCTTTATGGAGTTTTTTTTGTTATGCTTTAAAATAAACCTGAAAAACTTCTTGCCAGGTTCTGAATAATTGTCACATCAATAAAGTGTAAAAATTGATGAGGAATGAAGCATTTTCTTACTATGTACAAAGGGCTGCAAGAATTTTAGGATTATTATGATTTACAAGTAAGATTTATTCCAGATATGCTTAGAGTATGTGCAAGTCAGCAAACTGGTCCAGTTGCTTAGGAAAATGTATGTCAGAACTATTTTGTCTGTTTTCCGGAGTGTGGTTAAAATTTTAAAAATTTTAGCCTTCCCAGTCCTCACTGTATAGACCAAATTAATTTTTCTCAGTGAAACTAAAGTGAGATTTTTTTTAACCTCAAATTAAATTTGACTTACAAACCAAGTTTTCCAAATCAATTTATTGTTGTCCTGACAAAATTAGCCAAATATCTAAGATAGTTACATGTACAAAAGATATACAAATTAAAACCACTTAAAAGGTAATAGATATCATAATTTGTACTTGACTATGACCATTTTGTATTCAGAAGTGATTGTAAAATTAAAACCTAAGATAAAAAACTGTACACCATATACTTTGAGTGATTTAAATCTTAGAAAATAAAGGTAGTCTTTCACTGTTACACATTTAGTGTCTCTGGCGGGTTGAGGAGAGAAACACCATGATACCTGTAAGTAGGGAGAAAGAGACGTTTTTAGTAAACATTCATTGACTGAAAGAATGATACACATACACTAGAAACTCAATAACGCTATTTCTATCTGATTAAGTTGATTTTAAATGCATGCCCCGTTCCTCTTCTCTCTCCCTCAAATGTGGGACAAATACACGACCAGCTGAAAGAACACCTTCTAAGGAGACTGCTTGATCTGTGAATCCTTCAATAAAGTTCAAAT
Source organism: Craseonycteris thonglongyai (assembly GCA_004027555.1). Lineage (NCBI taxonomy): Eukaryota > Metazoa > Chordata > Mammalia > Chiroptera > Craseonycteridae > Craseonycteris > Craseonycteris thonglongyai. The sequence goes on from PVKE010005136.1 coordinate 24,083, forward strand.
GTCAAGGATCTCTGACGGCACGAAAGCCTGGAAAAGCAAGCTCAGTAAAATCTATTTGTGTTAATTCTTACTTTGAATTTTTGTACTTCTCTCTGATTGACTGTTGTGCGTGCTGTGGTGCTCTGAGGTAGGTCTGGTGAAGGTCAAGCAGACAAGGCTTCAGACTCTCCAGGGTATATCCAGTCTTTTGTACTAAGGATGCAGGCTACAGAAGAGGGAGAAGAAAACCAGTTTTTAGCAATGGGCTTCAGTTTTGTTAGATTTCAGTAGACACCTCCAACTAAAAGATCTTCCAGTTTTCTCAAACCATTATTCCATCTCTTATGCTGACTTTGAGCAATTTTTATTACTTTCCCTGCCAGCAGCAGGTCTTAAGGCCTGAATTCTTTAAGCATACCTTTCATAGCCAAGTAATACCTAAGCTTTCTACCTAACAGACACCATTACACAGTTGAACAGTTTTTCCAGGTCAGCACATCTAGACAACCACTGGCTTTATAGGATAATTGTTTAATTTACCCTAGACAAGCATTTAAATTGCAAGGTAGATGTGTGAAGACATCATAGTACATACCCAGCTTTGTCCGGTGACTGTGTAGAGTGCTAGATGAAAGGCCGCTCCAGCAATAACTGATGGCAAGTACTTAAGGTATGGGTCAGCATCAATCAAACTTAACTCTCCCAAAAACTAGAATGAAAAGTAAATATACTTTTGATCACAAGAGCTCTAGAATTCAAACCTCAAATCCTTGCCTTCTGGCCTAATTTTTTCCTGGCTGAATAGCAGCCATAGAAAAAAATTCCCACAGCCTCATCTTTTAGATATATCCATTAAGTGTTTTGTTCCATTCTCTTTATTTTCCCTCTTAATAACTTTAAACAACTCTTCTGGCTACCATTTCCTAAGACTTCATCCTCAGATCACTACTACTTGTGCTTTCCCAATTTCTATTACCTTTTTCCAATGGTAGAATTTCTTCCATACCGCAGCATTCATCTGTCCCCGAAATACTAAATCCCTTGACTAAAGCTGTATAAAGAACCTAGGGGAAAGGCCGGGATGACTTGGGTTAAGTGATTGATTCCTGGCCCCAACCCGTGCGGACCCATATGCTGAATTGGGGTGTGCTTCCCATGCGTGAGGCCCCCATTTAGGTACCCCCCCCACCCCAATTCTGCCCCTGGCTCGAGGAGGCGTGTTTCCCACGCAGGAGGACCCCGGCCCAGTTCCCGCCCTGCACGGCCCCCTACCCACGTGTGGAACGTAACCACAACTAATGATGTGCTACTATGGAGACTGATCCGGGCCCTCCCCTTTCTCTCTGTCAAGAACAATAAAATCTAAAAAAAAAAAAAAAAAGAACCTAGGGCTTGCCACTAGTTGTGACCAAAGAATCTTGATTCTACAAAACGAACAGAACTTACCATTGCTAAACTTTCAACTTTGCAGTTTGCAGGCTGCTGGTACAGAAAGTACTGGGTAAGAAACTGATTTACTGTTGGTGCAGCTAAGTCAAAAGCAAGGACCTTCAGAACTAGGTGCTCCATTCTTAGAACCTGTTTCTTGGTGTAGGTATCATCTGTAATGTACACAAACTCTGCTACTTCTGGGGGGTATATTTCTTCAAACTTTCTACAATGAAAAAAGTTTTAAGTAATCAGTCCTTCTAAAGAGAAGCTAACTTGTTTACCCCAATTCTGTTTGGCAGAACACACAAAATAGAAAGTCTACACACGCCACCAATTGCCTGTTTCCCCTGAAAACTGGCCGTAATTAGGTGTTTCTACCAGATTGGGTAAATGCTACTTAAAAGACCCAGATCAATAAAGGACTTTTGAGGTATTTCTCCCAGTGTAGTCAAAGGAAATAAATGAGAAGCATGAGACTTCTCAAGATGAGAACAATAGAGAGCTCACCAAGTAACTAAAAATCTAGAAAGTTTTCTTAGAAAAATAAATGTTTTAGGCTTTTAAAGTTTAGTTTTTGACTTAATGGAAAGAAGATTTTGCTTATATGCCAGAAAGCACTTTTTAATGGAAGAAAGGACACTTTTAAGCTTTGTAATCTAGTCCTAGTGTATTAAAATGTAGCCAGTCCCATGTTCACTTAACAAGATACCCTGGAATCCAGATCTGGAAAAATTGTGTTCTACATTAGAAAAGTTTTATCCGCTCCTGTCACTGAAGTCATTGACTCTTTGCAATATTAAATGCAATTAATTAATATTAAATGCAAATAATTATTAAGTAGTAAATATTAAAATCGACTCTTGTGTAATATTAAATGTCACACTGTTAAAAATCACAATTTCTTCCCTATATACAAGGTACTGATCACTTTTAACCCAAGATGACTTACGAGGCTAACAGCATAGCAGCAGTGCCCACAAGCTGAAGTTTTCCTCTCAACACAGACATGGATGAAAGAAACCTATCAATGTAGTTCACAGCCAAATGCAGGGTCTCATTCTGGAGTTTATATTCTTCTCCTACTTCAACTAACCAGTCCACGAGGATAGCCCTCATACTGTTGGTGATGTCTGGCTGCTTCTTCATGTAACCCACTTTTGGCTTACATTTAATCTGTTGAGAAAGTTACTTAGCATAGTGTTAAACATTTCAGTTAAGACTATTCTACCATTAACAAAGCTGCTATATGCTAGAAACCTAAGTACTGCATTGGAGTAATTCATGGGCAGTTAAAAAACTTAAAAGCATTATCCTCTCAATTTCATTTCACAACACTGAATAAACAGTATGAAAAGTGGATTCATAGAACCTTTACCTCAATTTCCCTAAGGTATGTGTGAATGTCCTCATGGTAGTCTGGTACCTCATTAACACTCACTGGCTTTTCATCTTCCAATACAATTGACATGTCCATAGTATGTGGTGACTCTGGGAGAATAAAAAAATGCAAGTAAGTTCACCATTTAATTTTCTACTTAATTTAACAGCCCAAAAGTGATTGCCCTCGTAGGGAGTCCCATACTACCAAAAGCATTTCTTTCACTTGACTAAAAAGGGATTCCTATTACAAAGTACAAAGAATATTTTACTCTGTCCACTTAGCTTTAATAACAAGAAAAAATACTGATAGGCCACTAATAGGTAAATACGTATGAGAATCAGGTTATTATGTATCATTTATCTTCCATGAGAAATAGGAACAGAAGGTACAGAGGTTCTATTAGGATAGAGTTAAAATCCAGGTTTTGAGATAACATAGGATTTGCCCTAAAAGTTTGCAGACCCCAAAGTCTGACATATTCAAATCACAATCTAGGCACTAAGAAGTAGGGCTAATAAGTGTGTTAATGAGAAGATTAGGGTTTTTCAGTTTATTATGGGAGGCTTAAACAAATTAACACTATAATCAACAATTGATTTTTTTCCTTCCATATTTTTAAATTATATTTTGACGCAAAAAAACATTATTTTCACTTCAGGGTTAAAATCTGTTGCATATTTAAATAAAAATACACAAATTATTTTAATTCCAAAGGACTTTTCTGCTCCTCCCAGAACCCCTCTCATCAATAGAACTAAAACTAAAACAAGACTGGATTTTGTGAGCTGTCCAGTGACTCGACAGCCCTATGGTATAGAAGCAATACAAACTGTAGGTCCAGGTGTATAGCAGCTCCTCTAGTTATATGTGGTTAAGTACAAATAGCCATGTTTCAACTACTGACTCATGAGAGTGTTCCTCTCTAGTATCGAAGGATCACACAGAAACAAAACTTTAAAGCTAGAAGAGATGTTAGCAGATGTCACAACATGTAAAGCTGCACAGCACTCTGAAGTAGGATGTATAAATGGGAGTCTCATGAATGCAATGGAAATCTATTGTCCCAACAGAGCAACCATTTCCAGGGTCAGGTTTTAAAATAAATGTCTGAGATCTAATTAAGTTGAGATTGGCAGTGTACTGGAAGAAACACCCAATTAGGATCTGGTTACTTCTTTGTAGGTCACTAGGTCATGTATGGTGAGGTCTGAGATTAGACACCTTTTCTAAATTTGTGACATTACATCTAATTCATTATGTAGTAAGGATCAGGTAAGATGTCTTCAAATGCAACACATCACTAATCCAATCTATTTAATAATTACTGGGGAAGCCGGGATGGCTCAGTAGGTTGAGTGCTCACTTTGCAGCGCTGGGGACTGAGGATTGAGTCCCAGCCCCGGCACGTGCGGACCCATATGCTGAACTGGGGAGTGCCCCCAGTTCGGTTCTCTCTGTCTCTGTATCTCTCTCTCTCTGTCAAAACCAATAAAAAAATAAATAACAAGAACAAGATGTCATTAAAAAAAAATAATAATAATTACTGATTGCATCGATTTGATACAGATGTTCTAAAACTTACCAAAGCTATCATCCATGGGATAATCAAGAGGTGCCAGTGGTTTTCTTGGTTCAGGTAAAGTAATAGCTGTATTAAATGCCAGGACATGTTCACATTCTGTTGTTTTAGAGTCACCTGGCCTCCTTTGAGTCTCTTCTGCTTCATCCACATGAATGGTAAATGCAGGCTGTTTGCTGTTTGCTTTCCAGGGAGGAACAATGACATGCTCATCATTTATAGGAAGATCCTTAAGAGGTGCAGCCTAAAAAGAAATGAATAACTGATTTGAGCCTATTAAATGAAGATTTGCTTTCTTTCCCTTCTGGGTCTCAGCCTCTGCTTTACTCCCAAATTACTCACTGACAAAAACTAAACTTTCTGTGGTAAAACCCAGACAAGGAACTTTTGAGTAGTCCAAGAAAAGAAGGGATATTCCAATTGTCACAGGCATTTATACAAAGGTCACAGAGAGCCATACTAAGTGGAATTATGAGAAACTAGTCAAGGCCACAAGAGGGATGGAGTGGCTGAAAGATGACAACTTTAGGAACGAGATTGCAAAAATGTGTTGGTTCACCACTTTCACCCCAGGGTGGAGCAACAGAGCAAATCCGGTAAAATGGCGGAATTTGCCAAAAGGAAAGTATTTTTTTTTTTTTTTTTTTGTATCCTTTACTAAGGAAGAGGTAACTTAACCATATGGGGTGGCAGCAGGAGATAAGTGCCAAGGCAGTGCCCGAGGACTAAAAAGTCAGAGAAAGGCGCGGAGGCGGGCAAAGAGCACTGTCATGTGGTATAGGAATTGGTTTGACCCCCTTATCTATAGAAAAATAGCCCAGATCAATAGCAGAAAGGCAGCATAACGCACAAGGGCTGCACGGGGGAGTAATGGGACCAACTACCTCAGGGGCGTCACACATACACGCCCCAAACCAGACATCAAGGGGGCTCTGGGCCCAGGCCTACCTCCCTAGAAAAGCCCCGGGGATGCTTGCTCGCCCCTCTCCTCCGCCCACCCTCACGCAGACACTGCTCGGCTCGTTACCCGTCGCGTCTTGGGTCTCGGCGGCGGCGCTGGGCCCCGCTGGTTCCCGGCCTTCAGAACCGCCAGGCCGGCGCGGGTCCGGGTCTGCTGGGCGGGCGACGCCTTCTCGGGGTTAACGTTCTCCTGGTCCTCTTGGGGCGCCGTCTGCTGCAATGTTAGCAGCGCCGAGCCCGCCTCGCGGGCCGCGGAGGCGCCCAACATCGCTGCTCCCGGGGACGCGGCGGGGTCCGCCCGCGGCGCCGAGCAGCGTGCGCTCCGTCCCGCCGACCGGCCGCGCCGAGGAGCGCTCCAGCCGTAGCCGCCGGCCGCAGCCCGGGCCCGCCCGCCGGCTCGGCTCCCTGAGAACCGCGGAGGCTGCGGAAGGCGCACGCAGGCCCCGCCGGCCGTGGTGAGCCCAGCACCCCAGAGCGAGGGAGCAGCCCGCCGGAGCAGTGTCTGTTCATGCAGTTCAAGTATCCCGCGACTATTGAAATGAACCAATGAGGCGGGCCGGGGCCCGTGACGTCACGGGGAGCGACAGGTCGCTAGCGAATGAATGAGGCCGCGCCCGCAACCGGGCTGGGGCGGGGCCGGGCGGGGCGGGGCCAGGCCGGACGCCGGCGGGAGGAAAAACGCCTGCGCAGGGCGGGAGGCGGGGCCCGGCTTAAAGGTGACTTAGCAACCACGGGGCGGTCCCTGGGCTCAGGCTGTCGCTAGCACTAACCAGTTAAACTTGAGCACTGATCGGGGGGCCGCCTGAGACGTTAGCCCTGGGACCTTTGAGTTTGACTGACTTATTTCCTAAAGTGTAAAATCTGACCCAGCCACTAACTGGCCTGGGAGTCTTGGTGAAGGTTAGTCAATGTCTCCGAATCTGTTTTCTTATCTGTTCATTGTTAACATCCACACATCATACGGTTGTCATTAGGGTTAAATTCTGTGCATAAATCATTTAACATGCTGCTCACGTGGTAAAACAAAGTGGCAGACTGTGTCAACTACCACTTAGGTGTTTCTTCAGTTGGATGCTTTTTATTTTTCCTAATGAAGATGCAATTAATTTGAGGTGCCACCTTGATAGACTCATATGTACATAACAAAATGGCAATGCACTACAAGAAATTCAACTAGACAGTCATTAATTTTGATCTATTTTTCCCCATGCTGTAGCAGCCAATAAAAAGCACCCAGTGAAATTCAAGTGACTTAGATATAATTATGTGTTCCATTTAGAAATGAAGGTTGTTGGAATACAGTAAAATATGACCTTATCAAAATAAAACTCTTAGTGATATGTGCCTTTAACAAATTTTCATTTAATATACAAGACTTGTGCATAATAGTATATAATTAACATGACCTGAGAAATTCATGAGCGTGTCCTTCTTAAACATAAATAGCTTATTTTCCATTATAATCTTTATGCCATTTGAAAGCAATCTTTAAATACAATAATCTTCTTTTTTTTTTTTTTTTATCTTTTTCACATTTATAGAGAGAAATTATCTTTTTGTCTTCAGTGCATATTTATTTCTATTTTACTTTTTTGACAGATATAGAGAGATACAGAGACAGAGACAGTTAGAGAACCGAACTGTGGGAACTCCCCAGTTCAGCACGTGGGTCCTGCCTGGGCCGGAGCCGGGATTCGATCCTCGGTCCTCATGGCCTCAAAGCGAGCGCTCAACCCGCTGAGCCGTCCCGGCTTTCCCCCAATAATCTTCTGAATATGAATAAATATGAATAAACAAAATACCATAGCCTTAAAGTCGTATTTCCCTTCTCACATGATAAAAAGGAAATGAGTGGATACTAGTACAGGGAAATCTAAGAAGCTATCCCTATTTCTGCACTACTCACATGCACACTTGTATAGCTCTACTGGTTATATAGCACATCAAATCAAAGTCCTCCACACACCCAATATGTGCAAGCTCTGCTCATTTCCCTGACCACAATTTATAGCACTGAGCCAACTTAAGCATCTCACAAACTGAGTGCTGCTGCTGATGCTCATTACCAAGCAAGAGTGAAATCAGTAGCAAATCAATCTCAACTCTAAGAAAAAAATAATCAGTAAGTTATTTTCCATGACTGACAGCACATATAGTAACCATGACACAAACCAGGCGCTAGAATGTGGATTCTGGTCCCAGCTTTACAAAATAATAGCATCACTCAACCTCAGTGAAAATCAGTTTTCTTATGATTTGACAAAATAATATGTTGTGAAGATCAAAAGAGGTAATGAATATAAATACCTTTTGAAAACTGTAAAGCAGTTCATATATTGGGGGTGCCCAAAACTATACACACATTTTAAGAGATATTTTCTATGTATTACTTTTTGAAGTTGAATTGATTCATGGTAGCAATGTGTAGTATGATGTTTGCTCAAAAGATGACATCAATTAAATAAATGCTGGCATAACCAAGCAAAATGCAGGATAGTCAAAGAAAATGGTGGAAGCATGGTGGTTGTTTGAGGAGCACAAGACCATTTTGAAGTGAGTGGTATTTGAAATCTGAGAACATTGTGGAGCAACACAATGGAGGTGTTATGCAACAGAACCTCCAACACACTTAACAACTGCATGCATTCGTGTTAAGTTTGAGACACATGGTAAACTGAAATGGCTTGCACAGTGACACAAGTGGACACTGGTCAATGTTGCTCAAGCGGTAGTTCACTGTAATCAGAAGTGTCTGGACGCTGATGATAATCACTTTGAGCATCTCTTCTAAGTGCAGAAGTCAAACATGACTTGTAATCTTCTGTTATTGGTATATATTAAGTAGTATAATTTTAATACAGTTTTTTCCTTTCTTAAAATGTGTACGTTTTTTGGCACCCTCTGTATATGTGTATAGCTTGCTAACCATTTGAATGTATTTTTACTTTCCAAATATTATTTCTCGGTGTGAAAGTTAAAACATCCACTTGCAAAAAATTCATTAAGTTCCTTATAATCATTCCACTTGTATTTTAAAAATAAAAATGCTCTCCATTTTTAAAAAGTTGCATTTGTCAAAAGAAATAGAAGCATTACGAAAACAATTATATCTCAAATATTAAAAGTATGTGAAATAAAAGTATGTACAGTTAGATTGTAATTTTAACATTTTTCCTTTATATGAACAATTCTCTGGAACTTTACCTTGTTTATATTTCATACAGCATCAAAAAAAGCCATCAATGCATTTTGGTCATAACTGTCCAGAATCTCCAGTAAAAGAGGTACTTTGGTTTTTACATTGGTACCTTTGAACTTGAACTTATCTATGAAAAGATCGGTGATCATGCCTATAAAGAAAAGTGTTAATTTCCTGTCATTGGTTAGTTCTAATTAATAACACAGCTGAATAACTGCTTGAGTATTTCTAAGCAACTGTAATTCCATTATTTATAACACACACCTAAAAGAACTGATGCTTAAAAATATATTTATTTTGGAGAGATTTTAAGGCAAGTTTCAAAATATAAATTATTTAGCTAATAACCCTCTTAACAGTTGGTTATAAGCTACTAATTCAGACAAATACTGACCAGTTTTAAATTGCTCTTGTATATATTAGCACCACAACAATTGGTTTGTTTTATCCACCAAGCTGACCATTTTGATATATTATAAATGCTGCATTTTGATATTTCACAATAGCAACAAAACTTGAAAATTATTTGTATGAAATACAGCCTGAATTTTAATGCTTCATAGGTTATATTCATTTCATACCAGGTTTCTTCATATATGCAAGTTCTGTCCAGAAAGTATCCAGCCATGTACCATGAAAAATAGTCACTTATGGATGGATTTTTCTCCAACAGCCCTCATATAAATCTACGCTGCATTATACTTATTTCACTTAATTTTACTTGCATTTTATCAAGTAAAACTGTTAAATATTAAGACTAACTTGACAAAACAAACACTCTAAGCAACAAATTGGCTGTCATGGTTTCATGATTGCTGTAATCTTTGCCTTCTCTCTGCCCAGCTTCTCTCACATGATTCTTCACAAATAGCCAGTAAAAAAACAAACCCAAAAAACAAACAAACAAACAAACAAACAAACAAACATGGGAAGGTATTCTACAATAGTCTACTAACCATAGAGTCTTTCAAGATGTGCAGGTTGCTTTTTGTATTCTTCCTGTAGGTGCTCTGCCTCTTCTAGAATACAGCGATATTCTGGTATCAGAAAGTTTGTATTTCCCTCATGTACCTGCAATTCCTTATTCAAAATTAAAAAACAGAAGCAACTTAATGTTCAAAATTCAATCCACTGTAACTTTAAAATCTTTACAAATTTAGAAATCCCATCACAATAAAATAAAGATTATGAGTCCATGACACATATACTTACTTTTAAAGCATCAATTAATTGCACTTTCTTAGCCAAAAGCAATTGGTACTCCAACTTTGGGTGGATTAGCTTTAAAGTGTGTTTGACTGATACTTCATTTATCTCTAGGAGGAATTGAGCCAGGCACAATTAGAAAGTCACTTTGATCAGAAACATTATAACAACAATAACCAAATAACACCCAGAAAAAAGAATTTGTCTTTTTATTTTACCGTATGATATGTTGAGGTTAATTTTCTTCTTTGTAGCTTCTTTAGAGAGCACATCTTTTAAGATGGATATAGTAGATATGTTGTCAGATTTAAAAACTCCTTCTCCTTTTCTATAAAATATATATTTTTTAAAGATCAGCTTTAGAAGGAACTACATCCAGTAAATACATATTTGGTGACTAGTAACTAGTGTTTAGAGTTCATTTCATTTTAGATTTCTTTATACACACATCTCATTAACATAAAGCATATTATATGTGTAATCTTCAGTATTATATTAATTCAAGTTCTGAAAATATTTGCAAAACTAAAGATTTTAGACACATCTAAAATACACCAATTTATATGTCCTCCATTTAAAACAACTTCTTCATTTTCACTAATTACGTTTCCAATAGCTAACCCCTTATTTATATAAAATGCATTTGGAACTGCTTATTTATATACAAATACATTATTCTTTGATGCACGCACATAAATTACAGCATGACTATAAGCTTCCTCCTTAGAAGAAAGCTGCTATCAAATGAAAGAATAGAATCTTCTGTTCTTCCATGCCCAGCATCCATCACTTCTTAATCGTCACAGGGTCCTTCCTTTTCTTTAGGGAACCCCTGCTTCTCTCGCGCTCACCCTTCTAAAGGCTGGTAATTTCCCTGGCACTGGCCTCAACCCCATTTCTGGGCTTATAGGAGGAAGCGTTTAGTAGTGAATTCCACATTCCTGGCCACAGTGGTTCACGGCTCAACACTGATAACTGAATTGTGGGACTCTTTTTGCTGGAACTAGTGGGGGAGAGGCTCTATGGCCGCTGGAAAGATAGAAGGCTGAATAGAGCTGCTGTGGCCCCTGTGGCACTACATAGGGAAGCCAAGAAAAGACAAACCGCTGAGCAATGGAAAGGGATAATCTTGATGATACCAGTTAAGCCACTGGCCCAGTTGTGCCTCAGGCAGATTATTGCTGGACTTTCAGGTTATATGAGCCAATAAATTCCTTTTACTTGGTTAAGTTTGCCTGCATTTGGTTCCTTTTTATGATGACTAAAGTTTCCTAATATATACTATCTTCCATGTATTCAATGCTATCTTTTTATTTCTCTCTCTCTCTCTCACAAACACACATACACACACACACACACACAGTTTATAATGACTAGCTGTAGGCAAATACAGATTCTTTTTTTCCCTAGAAATATGAATAATACATACTTACTATTTGATCCTAATTTTAGAAATCATGAGATTTTTCATTAATCTTTCATTTTAACTGATGCTATTTAATATTAAACACACAGTACCTGACACTGTGGAGTGACTCACATGGTTTATCTTCTTTTAATCATCACAATTCAGCTTTCTCCTCAGAAGAGAAAACTGAAGCTCAGAGAGCAATCTAGTTAAGGTCAAATAGCTGGTCAGTCATAAAGCACCTGCTTCTATACTTCTTCCACATATATGTATTTTATTCAGGTACCCAAAATATATTTATTGAACACCACTATATTCAAAGCCGTGTGTTAGGGGCTTGGAGGAGACATACAAAGATAATTAATAAATAGACTTTTGCCCATGAGCTTATAGTCTATTTTAGAGAGAAAAGCTTACATAAAAATTACTCTATACTTCAAACAAGTAACAATAAATACCTAAGACTGGTAAGAATAAAATGCTATGGGAACAGAAAAGAGAATCAAGGAAGGCTTAAAAATATGTAACTAGCGGTATTCAGTTAGACCTTGAAGAATGAGTATTGACTGCTAAAAAGGAATATTTAAGGACACAGAATGGTAAAGAGCAAAGGCTTGCTAATTTAAAAATATATACTAATATGCTAGGGACATGTCAAATTATTTGCTATGTTAAAGTGATTGGTTCAAAGGTACTTCAACATAGGAGTCATTATTGCAGATTTAGACACAGATAAGAACCCCTGGAAGGCACAGTGCAATAGCTCCATATAACTGATCCTAAAAACAATTAGATTTCTGAAGACTTCTTGATACCAAAAGGCTGCAATCTGAGGTAAAATCATTCCAGAATTTAGCCTGCTAAAGTCTCACCTAGGAAGCAGAAAGTAGAACACCTTAGTAATCTGCTCAGAAAAAGAAACCTTAGGAGACAGAGACAGAGAGAGGATAAGCCCCTTCCCCTCCAAACAAAACAAAATAAGAAAAACAAAAGGCCAAACAAAAACAACCTACAGATATAAGAGAGGATCAGAATGTAAAGACCCTGAAGAGGGAGGAGGGTACAAGCTCAAAGAGCATAGTAGAGAAATTAGCCCAACCTAAGAAGGAAGTCACTTCACACACAGAGGTAGAACAAAGAAGAAGGAAATCTTAGCCTCTACTGTGTTCAGAAATAGAATTTATCGGAGTCTATGGAAGACGGGTGGGAAGAGGGGTGGGAGTGCAACTGGGAGCTTGAGAGGAGTGTAGAATATAGCGACTTCCACCTCCTAACATTATAGCTTCAAAAACCTGCATGTTCGAAGCTCTGAAATGCTGAGCCATTTCCTATTTTTGCATGAATTCAATTGGAATCTGTTTTTAAATCAGAATGTTAGAATCAATTTGGGAAGGACTGACATGTTTACAATGTCTTTATATTGATAATTATAGAATATGTTACTCCATTGAATCAAGTCTTTTTTAAAGGTTTAATTGTTTTTGACAGAGATAGAGACAGACACAGAGAGAAGGGAGAGGGCCCAGAGCAGTTACCATTGTTGTAAGTCATCAGTTTTTGACATGGTTTCATTACACACAGGTGGACAGGGGCCGAACTGGGCCAGGGGCCTCCTGCAAGGGAGAGGAGCTCCCTTGAGCCAGAGGCTGAACCAGGGTGACAAGAACTAAACTGTGTGTGTGTAAGGGGGGGGGGGGCGGTCTCCCACATGGGAAGCACACCCCAGTTCAGCATATGGGTCCGCATGGGCTAGGGCCGGGATTCAAGTGCTTAACTCGCTAAGCCATCCCAGCTTCCCGAATCAAGTCTTTTATGTTAACAAAACTTTAAAGTTTTATTCATGTAACTTCTGCATATATCTAATAAAGGATATTCCTACAGATTTTATATGAACATTTTCTTATTGTTATTACTACTCTGAAAGGGTCATTTTAAACCATTTATTTTAAAGTAATGAATCCTTTTTTCAGATATTTTTATTTTTATTGTTTTTTTGACAGAGAGACAGAGAGAGAGAGAGAGAGAGAGAGAGAGAGAGAGAGAAGGGGGAGGGCCCAGAGCAGTCTCCATAGTTGACAGCATTCGTTTTCCATATAGTTTCACTCCACAGGTGAGTGCAGGGCTGTGCAGGGCAGGAACTGGGCCAGAAGCCTCCTGCATAGGTCCCGGCAAGAACTGAACTGAGGGCACACCCCAGCTCAGCATGTGGGTCCACATGGGTCAGAACAGGGATTAGATTCTCAGGCTCCGGGGCTGCAAAGCGAGCATTTAACCTGCTGAGCCATCCAAGCTTCCCCTAAACAATTTATTTTATAACTGGTTATTGTTGTGAATGAGAAATGTACTGATCTTCATATTCATCTTTATTCAATCATTTTTTAAAAACTCATCAAATTTACTTGTTTTTCAATAGGTTCTATTGAACAGTGTAAGTTTTTGATCCTATTATTTGCAATTTATACCTGTTTTAAAACAAAGAGAAATTTAAAAGCTCCATTTATATAAAAACCTTCTAAATCAGTAACACGTTTCATTTACCTGTAGTTACTTTCCAGTTGTGTGTCCAGGAAGGTGTTCTGGAAGTAAAATGTCATACATTCTCCTGCTGGAGGTTTTTCAGGAACTTCAGGCAGGCAAAACACCACCCAGGAGTGAACTTCAGCAAAACTGAATTGGCCTGTTAAAGTCAGCGTATTCATGGGTCTGTAATTTCATAGAGGTACACATTTGTGTGTGGATTTGAATGCATGTACACAACACGTTAACAATTAGGATTCTGCAATAGTAGCTAAACAAATATAGAAGCATCCACTTACTCTTTTTCATATTAATCTTACATATCAGATAAATGAACATTTAGATTTAATGAAAAAAAAAATAGAGTGCTTATTTATAACTCTGGTTTTTACTATTCAGTTCAGCAACATAAATAGTTTGTTTTCATTGTAACATACTTTACAAATAAAATTCCATTTACTCACATAGATTTCATTTTTAAAAAGTTTATCTAGTATTTCTACTATATAAAGTACTTATACAAGAATCTCCTTAGGGAAATAATCCGCATAACGTGAAGGCAAAGAATTGGGCTTTTATATAAGATAGATGGATGGGAAACTCTGCTCCACTACATACTAGCTGTGTACCATTTAGCAAGTTAGAGAATAATCCCTCTAGCTTGCAAAATCAAACAGAGTTTAGGAAATCAGTCAAATGAATAATTATAAACAGTTTATGAAAATATAAAGCTTGTGGAACTGAAGGTTCAGAACAAATTTTAAGAAAATATAGAATTAACGAAATTAAGAATTAGAAGGGACTTTTGGGGTCACTTAGACCAACTCTCTCATTTGCAGATGAGAAAACTAAAGCCCAAAGAAATTAAGCTGTTTTATCCCAAAGTCACATAGAAACAGCTCTAAGATTATAATCTGGTCATCTGCTGTTCTTTCCAGTATGTTATGCTTACCACCATTAACAACAGAAAAGACCCTGAAGAGAATTTATCCTCTTTAAAGTTTTTTTAAATCTTCCTCAAGAGTATCTCTCCTTATTCCTAATTTAAATCACATATCTTTAAAATTACAAGTTGCAATAGAAAAAACATGGGCTTTGGCCTCAAATCATACCTCTTTCTTTCTTTCAGATTTATTTTATTGTTTTCACAGAGAGACACAGAGAGAGAAAGAGAAAAAGAAAGAGAGAGCGAGACAGAGAGAGAGAAGGGGGAGGGCCCAGAGCAGTCTCCATAGTAGTACATCATCAGTTTTCAACATAGTTTTATTCCACACAGGTGGGCATGGCACCACCCAGGGTGGGAACTAGGCTGGGGCCTCCCACATGGGAGGCAAGCCCCCGTGAGCCAAGGGTCTCTCACATGAGAAGCATGCTCCGGGTGGGAGCTGAACCCAGTTCCACGTATGGGTCCACAAGGGCCAAGGCTGGGACTCGATTCTCAGATACCGGGGCTGCAAGGCGAGTTCTCAACCTGCTGAGCCATCCTGGCCCATACCTGTTTCTTATATTAGCAACTTATTTAGTTTTCCAAGCTTCCATTTCTTGTTTATAAAATGGAGACATTACTCCCTGTCTTGCTGTAAGACTTAAATGATAATGCCTAAGCACCTAGAACAATGGCACAGGGAAAGTATTCAATAATTCATTTCTTTTTCTCCTTCATTGAAGCTTATGGTCTCTCATTTTTAACAAAGAAAGCAAAAAACTACAAACAGGAGGATGTATAGTTTAGAATGAAAGTCAGAAATAACAGAAACTCTCACAACCAATTGCTCTCCGAGTACTTCCTGAACTGAAATAAAAAGGAACGACAATGTTTGAGGCTAATGCAACAAGGTCCTGTTCATGTCACAGAAAACTCAAATGCTAAATGCTATTGCGCACAACAAATGTGTGAGAGAGAGAGAACTGTTTATTAACGTCAGAATGGTAATATGTGAGAAAGGGAAATCCAGCTCAAAACAGCCTTTAAAAGAAGACAGATATTAATACCGGTATCTATTTGTCTATTAGAAATATTAATCCATAGTATTTAAATATTTAATTTTTAAAACATACAAATATCTACCAGAATTTATACTATAAAAATTAAAAGCAAAT
Organism: Craseonycteris thonglongyai; assembly: GCA_004027555.1. Classification (NCBI taxonomy): domain Eukaryota; kingdom Metazoa; phylum Chordata; class Mammalia; order Chiroptera; family Craseonycteridae; genus Craseonycteris; species Craseonycteris thonglongyai. The sequence continues at coordinate 39,843 of PVKE010005136.1, forward strand.
TTATCTGCATCATGTAATATCCTAGAAATAAACTAGTCCTCCTTTGTCCTACCTGGCATGATCAATATAGTGAGTTCTCTGATGGAGTGAAAGGGGTTTGATAAGGTACTGGCGGACCTGACAGGTTTTGGGTTGAATTCTTGGAGTCACATATGCTTGAAGTGTGCCATACTGGCCTTCAATTGAACGAATCTGATTCAATACACAAAAAAAAAAAAGAAAAGAAAAATAATCTAGCAATGTAAACATTATCTTTAAAATGTTCAAAACAAGGGGAAACCAGGATGGCTCAGTGGGTTAAGTGCTCACTTTGCAGCCCCGGGGACCGAGGATTGAATCCCAGCCCTGGCCCGTGCCAACCCATATGCTGAACTGAGGAGTGCCCCCAGTTCGGTTCTCACCGGGGCGAGACCCCAGCCCAGTTCCTGCCCTGTGCAGCCCCGTGCCCACCTGTGGAATAAAACTATGTGGAAAAACCAATGATATGCAACTATGGAGACTGTTCTGGACCCTCCCCCTTCTCTGTGTCTCTGTATCTCTCTCTGTCAAAAACAACAAAAATAAATCTTAAAAAATTTTTTTAAATGTTCAAAACATTTAGTCAAGCACTTAGACCTTAATCTTTTCTGTAATATCTTAAAGAAAATAATGATTAAACAGCTACATTTTACTACTAGAGTAAAACAAAATTTTAAACGATTTTGGCAGTTGAAAACAAAATTAATCCATCTATAACAGTTGTCCTCACCGCATATTTTTAGGTGAGTTGTCTGTCCTTAGCAATGTTATATTACTCCTTAACAGAAAATTAGAAAAAAAATTCCAATTAGAGAAAATTAAGGACTAGTAATTTTATTGAAGGTGACTGGATGAGTGATAATAGCAGAGACAGTGATCTGGGCTGAATTAAAACCTAACTGGTCATTCAAAAGTCATTACTCCAAAATGAATCATTTCAGGGAGAAATTTTTTATTTATTTTTTTAATTGTTTTTGACAGAGAGAGAGAGAAAGAGAGAGAGAGAGAGAGAGAGAGAGAGAGAGAGAGAGAGAGAGAGAAATAGAGATAGATAGATACAGAAACAGAGAGAGAACTGAACAGTTCAGCACATGGGTCCACATGGGCCGGGGCCGGGATTTGATCCTCGGTCCCCAGCGCTGCAAAGTGAACGCTTAACCCACTGAGCCATCCCGGCTTCCCTTCAGAGAGAAATTTAATGCAAAGATATGATATCATATGTTAGAAGATACATACCAAGATGAAAAAGAAAGCTCAAACTTTTTTTTTTTTGTAAGATCTATTTTATTGTTTTTGACAAGAGAGAGAGAGAAGGGGGAGGGCCCATAGTAGTCTGAACAGTTGCACGTCATTAATTTTTGACATAGTTTCATTCCACAGGTGAGCACAGGGCTGCGCAGGTGAGAACTGAATTGGGGCACACCCCAGTTCAACATATAGATCCACATGGGCTGGGACCAGGATTCGATCCTTGGACACTGGGGCTGCAAGACGAGTGCTCAACCCACTAAGCCATCCCAGCATCCTCTCGAACTTTCAGTAAAGGTAATTTTAAACATCTTTACCTTGAGTTCCAGCCTTGTGGTATTTGCCTGGCACCGATAAGTGGCAAGAAGGAAGTTGTCATTTGACTGGGAAAAATTAAAAGTTGAGGAAAAGGATGAATCCATATTTTTAACAATAAAAACAGCATCAACAATGGTTATCATTTATTGAGCACCTATCATTTGGGTGGCACTGTGCTAAATGCTTTTTGCTTATTCCTAGAAACAACCCTATGCAGTAAGTTTTAACAGATGAAGAAACTGAGGAATCAGGAATTGGGGGAAAAATTCCAAAAAGCAAGTAAAGTAATGAAATTGGAATTCAAATTCACATCGTTATGACTCTAAAGCTCATGCTCTTTTGATCTTGAGTCTCTACAAAAAACCCTTTAAAATGTTATTCTTCTAAAAATTTAACATATGGTGCGAACTCCTAATGTTAGTAAGAAACAACATCAATGTTAGGTATAGAATGTCTTTGATTTAAACAGATATTTATAGAGGACTGAGAAATATCTCATCTCTGTATTCCCACCAAGTAACACAGTACCTGGCTTATTGTAGGACTTTACCATATGTTTGTTGAATTAAACTGGAGAGGTTATTCAAGTATTTAACTTCTTGAATTTGAATATTAAAATACTAAAATAGAAAAATATATCTGGGTTCATGAATCACAAATACAAAGCAACATGAAATATTTGCTATGAAATTTTCATGTACTGTTATTTCTGTATTTTTAACAACTGAAAAAAGGATGTTAATATCAAAAAGAAAATTCAAACATTAACATTTTATATCATTTAAACTTAGTAAACAGAAGCTCAATCAACTTAAAAATGAATATATTTTTGTGTGATTAAAAACAAGTGTTACATATATATAGATAAAAAATCTGGTTTTAGGTTTAGCATGGGGGAGGAAGAGGTGAAGAGCATAAAACAAGACTGGCCATATGCTGAAGTTAGGGGTGGGTAGTACATGGAGATAATTATACTAATCTTTGTACTTTTGTATATACTTAAAATCTCCATAGTACGGTTTCTATAACCCTATCATTCCAGAAAATAGGTTTTAAATTAGTATAAAATAATAATTCCAAAGAATCCTGCAGTGATGTAAATAAAAGAGGTTAATCTTTCATAGTAATTTAGAAATGAACAATTTTACATTCATATTAACTTGATCTTTTACATGATCATAAAAATGTAGGCCCTAATCTCTTGTTTCAATTCTCAAACAAGTGTCATCCTGGAAAGTCTCCAACCATATAACCGTTCTCATTAGCTTGACAATGGCTGGATATTTTCCAGACAGCCCTCATATAACACAATACAACTATTGTAAAATCCCTTATCAAGAAAAAAAGCTTTACCATGGAATTACATTATATTGAAAATTAGTCCCTTATATAGCTATCAACTTTGTTCTTTATTTACCCTTTTTATCCCTCCCTTTTTCATGTGTCACTAGCTGCCAGCTCGTCCCAATGCCTGCTCTGGCTTGCTGTCTGTAATGCAGCCACTCCAGACGTGTTTCCCTAACTTCCCTTCAAGAGCCACACTGAGCTCTGACACTGCTATCACTAAGCAGAAATAAGTGATATAGTAAGCAGTTCCAAAAGCTCTGACAAGACCTTGTCCCATGAACTTTGCACACAGAAAGTGCTCAATGTGTGCTGAATGAAGGTGAAACAAGATTCAACAAGCCCAGAAAAGTGAGCAAGGGTAGGCAGAAGGAACAGATCATGGCAATGTAGGAATGTATAAAAATCTATTTAGCATTTTCAAAAATGTTAAGAATGTCAGCATGGCAGCAATAATGTGCATGGAAGGGAGAGGAGCAGCTGATGAAAGTTGGGAGATGTAATCAAGAGCTGAAACATGGAAAATTTTTTATGCCACAATGAGAAATCTAGATTTACATACAATAGAAAACAAGGAATCCTTACTGGTTTTGAGAAAGAAACGACAGTGACGTGTATCTTAGGAAGGCCTCTCTGGTGGCAGTGTACAGCCCAGCTGGAAGTGAGAGGCAACACTGCACGCAGAGAAAGTGGTGGGTGAGCAGTTCAAGTAAGCATGCTGAGGGACTGGGCTGCTCACAGAAGTAGAATGAAGCAGAGCAAAGGTAGAACAGCCAAGGAGGCAGAATGGTGGAAACTAGTGACTGATTGGATTTAAGAGATCAGAGAAAGGAAGGGATTTGGGACACACCCTAGTTTACAGGTGATCTGAGGACAACAAAGCACATAAGTAACAAATTTTGAGAAAAAGATTATGAAGGGAAAAACTGAAGGTACATCGAACCCCAGTAATTGAAATGAAAGCATCTGAAGAATTGCTTACATTTTTTACTCACCTCAGAATCACAGCTGCTAAAGCTGACAACAGCAGAATTTTTATCCACATCGAGTAAATCTATTGGAACATCACTCTACAGTCAATTAAAAAAATAAAAGGTTTAGACAAAAAACTAAAAATTTTCACAAAACATTTTTTCTGAGGGTTCTCCTTATGTTCACCTTTAAATCTGAGAATATAAATTCTCTTAACATATATTTGAGAATATGTACTTCTATAAAATAAATAGAGAACAAATGTTATATTACAATGACCTATTTTTTTTCTAATTTGGATTATCAGAGATTATGGAGTGTCATCTCTCACTAACCACTTAGAGGTATAATCTTCCTATTTTTGTCTGTGGTGGCTGAAAATGTTACCATGGGCTGCAAGTAATCATACAGCCATTCTGATTCAGTTTCATCTTTATCAATTTTAATGTCAGCTGTACACAGAAAGGAGACGATTTTTGATCTCCAGAGAAGTAGTTACCAGGAATCGCTGTTGTACCGTACTTTCAATGTTAGTGGTACTCCCACAGCTGTACAACAGCCCCTGAGCTAGCATTAGGTAAGATCACAGGGATTTCTGCCTTTAGGTGTTAATTAATAATCTGATCTCTCCCTCACATCTTTTTAAACCTTGTATTGTTTCACCTCTTTAGTCTTTTCTCATTTTCTGATGGGTTTTCCCATCATTTGCTTATTTTCTATTCCCTGTATTATCATCCTTGTCAGCTCTATAAATATCTTCCAAGTTAAAGAAAAAAAATTTATATATATTGATGGAGTTATACATTAATTATTTATAAATTTTACCTTTGGAATTATCTATTCCGCCTACTGATCTACTAGAAAGTGGTGACTGAAGACCAAGCTCGACTGCAGGCTATCACTTTTGTATTTAAAGATTTATTTTATTGATTTTTGACAGAGAGAAACAGAGACAGAGAGAGACAGAGAGAAGGGGGAGGGCCCAGAGCAGTCTCCATAGTTGACATTGGTTTTCCACAGAGTTTCACTCCACAGGTGGGCACAGGGCTGCGCAGGGCAGGAACTGGGCCAGAAGCCTCCCACATAGGCCCTGGCAAGAACTGAGCTGGGGGCACACACCAGTTCAGCATGTGGGTCCGCATGGGCCGGGGCCGGGATTCAATCCTCGGTCCCTGGGGTTGCAAAGCGAGCGCTTAACCTGCTGAGCCATCCCAGCTTTCCCCACTTCTGTATTTAGAGCTTTAGAAAAAATTCTATTAAGAACATTAAATACTGAAGTTTTCTAAGTCACATCTCTGTTAAGATCTTCCTAAAGCTTAGCTAAAGAACAAAATCCTTAATGTCCTCTCTGACTCTTAAGTCCATCAGTCTTTAGTTTAACAAGTATAGGATAAATAAAAGATATAATTTAGATAATCATTAGCAAACTGATTATCTAATGGAAGATTAAGATAAACCTTTAACATTACTATCTATACTAAATATAACATTTAAAAGACAAATTTAAAATTAGTCTAAACTAAGTGTTCAGGAACAATTAGTGCATATGATTGGTTTGCAAAATAGATCCAGTCATAAAACAAGAAATTAGACATTTGCTTACCTGTATTAAGACATTATCTATTGCTGTCTGCACCTCTAAGATGAGGCTGTAGCTGGCATCATCTTTATTTAACGTAAACTTGTCATTTATACTAAATGAAGGTGCTGCTGATTTGGCTTTGCCTGACTGAGAAGACTGCTGATACTTCTCTCTTTCCTGGAGTACCTTATACTGCAGATGTTCCAACTCACTCCTAGAGGAAAATATATACAACGTTGTCACCTTTTAAGTGTAAACATTTGAGGTCCTCAGAATGTTTATCAAAATTTGAGACATTTACTTCTGTAAAATGGATTTTTATTAGTTGAGCTAGAATTCTAACACTAATAGCTTCTATGACTGATCAAATGATTCCATACTATTTATCTGTAATTTAAAAATTAAAGCATTGTTTCTTGGCCTTTTGGCTAAGATTAAGTGTAAAGATTAAAACATCTACTCAGTCCCATAGCAGCAATATTAATAGAGTTGTAACTATCAAAGCAGGTTGCAAATAACCAGTTCTAATACACAGATTTTTGTCGTACTAACCAGAAGAGAACCCGAGGCAGAGGAAGACATCAAACTTATGAGAAGAAACAAAATGTGTGAAAAGAGTAGACATGCACCTTTCAGGAGGACACTGGGGGAGACAAAATAAGAAGGCAACTGCACAGTATTAACATCTAGGGAACCATGAAGATGATCATGAGCCAGTGGTACAGCTGAAGTTCTACCAAGTGTTGGGTAGGTCCTGCTGAGACTGACCTGTGTAGGCATTGCAGACAGTCTCTCCAATTACCAGTTAAGGTTATTTGCCAATGAAGCAAACAGTAACTGGGGTAGAACAACATGAGGCTTAGCTGCCCCAACTTAGGGGGGAAAGTCTGGGGAGGAGTGTGTGCAATAAACAATAGTAAAATTTGATTTGTTCAAGAAATGGTTAGTAAGTGCCGCATATGTACCTATGTTCTCGGTGCTGAACGAACAAAACAGACAGAAGCTTCCCATAAGCTTACATCAGGAGGGGGCAGACTTGTTTAGAAATATAAGGCATTGTACTGAGGAAGTGAGACAGTCCTCATTAACTCTACTTGGTAATCCTTACTGTATGAACATTAGAGCTTGTTCTCCTGGTGTCTTTGGTGAACTGGCTTATAGAGAACCTGTGGTGTGGCTTTAGTGAACTAGTACTTGTGGCATTCTGATGCCATAAAAACCTTAACTGAAGCCGGGATGGCTAGTGGGTTAAGCCCTCGCTTTGCAGCCCTGCGAACTGAGGATCAAATCATGGCCTGTGTAGACCCATATGCTGAACTGTGGTGTGCTTCCCATGCGGGAGCCCCCAATTCGGTTCTTGCCCCCTGGTTTGGCCCCTGGCTTGAGGAACGGGCCTCCCTCAGCCCAGTTTCCACCCTGCATGCCACCCCCCACACACCTGTATTGAACAAAACTATGTCGAAAACCAATGACATATAACTATGGAGACTGCTCTAGACACTCCCCCTTATCTCTGTCTCTGTCAAAAACAATAAAATAAATCTTAAAAACAAAACAAAACAAAACCCTTAATTACCATCAAAAAAATTTTAGACCTCACTTACCCAAGAGGTTAACAAGGGTTGAAGTAGAGAAGCAGTCATTATAAGTTTTAGCTACTCCCACTTCTTCATTATATAAGAAATTTTACTTAAGTCCCTTTCAGAGGATATGTCAAACTGAACAGGCCACGAAAGCAACCCCTGTGTGTAAGGAAGTCAACAGCACTCATATCCAGAAAGAATATTTGGAAGCCAAAGTCACTCATTCAGAAAGGTCCATAGGAGCAGTGGACATTAGAATTAATGAGGAACAGAGACATCTGTGTTGGTTTCTTTCTAATGTCTGTGAAAAAAGCAAAACACTACAACTACCTATAGCAAATGAAGAAAAGTCAACATAGAATAAAGTAGGCAAAACGTGTATTTCTAACTCTAAAATATTAACCAGCACTTACTGCTAATTTTCTCAAACTGATAAATTTTCACTTAAAAAGTGACAAATTAATAATATTAATTCCTCCCAATAAAATATACTGCATCTATTAGTAGTAAACAACCACACACTTCATGAAATGAAAAATAAAAAGGCAAACAAAAAAATCCAAAATTACCGTAAAGAAGAAATTTTATTTTGCATTTCCGGATTAATTTTTAGTTCTTCTCCTGGTCCACTTTCCTTATGAACAGGCTCTGTTGTCAGACCTGTCACCCAGCCTGTAGAGATGAATTATAATCATACAACATCAAGTCCTGCTGCTGTTAAAAAAAACCCAGTCTACTTGCCCCTTTGTCCACCAACATCAACCTCACCCATTCCTAGGATTTCTTTTTTTTTAATATATATATTTTATTTATTTATTTATTTTGACAGAGGAGAGAGAGAGAGAGAGAGAGAGAGAGAGATACAGAGACAGAGAGAGAACTGAACTAGGGGAGCTCCCAGTTCAGCATATGGTTCCGCATGGGCCGGGGCCGGGATTCGATCCTCAGTCCCCGGCGCTGCAAAGTGAGCGCCTAACCCACTGAGCCATCCCGGCTTCCCCTAGGATTTCTTTTAAAACAAAACAAAATAAATCAAGCTGGAAAACAGTCAAACCATAAAGAAATTATTTCAGCATTTTGTGATACTATTTTTGTTTTGCCTAAAAGACTCTAATACTATGATTAAGGAAATCTTTGACTTCTTAATTTACAGTTTTACTTTTCAAGTATGGAATAAGTCAATACATTTCAGAAAAAGCAAAAATAGTTAATGAATAAAAATTGTTTTTCAATAATTATTATCATGGGAAGTTCAACTCTTGTATAACTACTGTAAGAATATCATTTAACATTTAAAGATTTAGTGGCATGCCAAGCACTCTTAAAAACTATTATTTAAATATTAACTGTTTTGTAAATCAATCTGCACACTCTTTCTCTCCTCATTTTTTAACCAATAAAGCTTTTAATGATGTAGATAAGAGTTAACTTACTAATTCAGGTAACACACTTTTTTAAAATGTAGCATCAAAAACTTTTTATTAAATTCACATTTGTATTATAATTCTTTCTTCAATGACCTACTACCTTTTACCTTACCTGAATATGTGGACACCACAATTTCATCATAGCCGTCTTTCCCTACACAACCACCTTGGATAGAAGTGACACTTTCAGACAATGCCTAAAATAAATTCAAAATCAAACACTTCATTAGTAATTAAAAATTTCACAGATGTTAAAATAAGCCACAAAACTTATTTTCCTGTCTCCAGACATTCAACATATAATCACTGAATATTTATTATATGCAGACTATGATTGGAAAGGCAAAAATCCTGAAAAAATGTCCAAAAATTCCAGTGTTTTTAAATTTGGGGAAAGACTGAGATGACTCAGATATCTGTATGTACCATTCAGCTACAGTAGTCATCTAATGTACAAAAATCATTTATTTATAAATTAAAGTTAAAATATATATATATATATATAAGCAAATCTCTCAAAATGTTTAGTCTATTATCTGAATTTCATAGATCATCTCTCATGTGTTTTCTCCAAATAGTTTCTTAGATGAATAATGAAGATAATAGCTTATATGAAATCTTTGGGAAGTTTGCTACTTTGGAGAGAAAGCAAGTTTTTCAGAAAGTTCAGGGTTTACACTTCTTTTACACAATACTTCCCAAACTTGTCCCATAATAATCGCTTGGATGAGCCAACTAGCAATTGGTATTTTTAACAAACACTCCAGGTCCGTGTGAAAGTTTTCAAGTTGTTTGGGAAATAATACTACATTTTATAGTACACATGCACTCATTTATATCTATTATAAGAGATAATAGATATAAATTAAAAAGTTTGTATTGCACTCTAATATAGTCTTATCCATTCTATTTCATTAAAAAATAAAAAAAGCATTGGCAACCCACTCATGTGTTTTGACCAGTAATTTGAAAAACTCTGCTAGATGATTTTTATCAGGAAGGGTTGAGAATCATTGTTTTAAAGGAGAAGGTGGAAGAAATAGACACTAGCACTAAAAAAGGCTAGTTCGGGGAAGCTGGGATGGTTCAGTGGGTTAAGTGCTCACTTTGCAGCCCTGGGTACTAAGGATTGAGTCCCGGCCCCGGCCCATGCGGACCCATATGCTGAACAGGGGCACGCCCCCAGTTTGGTTCTCACCAGGGTAAGACCCCGGCCCAGTTCCTGCCCTGTGCAGCCCCGCGCCCACCTGTGGAATGAAACTATGTGGAAAAACCAGTGATGTGCAACTATGGAGACTGTTCTGGGCCCTCCCCCTTCTCCCTGTCTCTGTATTTCTCTCTCTCTGTCAAAAACAATAAAAATAAATCTTTAAAAAAACAAAACAAAAACAAATCAAAAAGTGATTTATTATTCAGCTTGTAGGCAATAGTCTATTATTCAAACACAAGGGTAGTCTAGAGAAGATTTTGATAACATCAGGGCAACAATAGTTTAAGCCAAAAGCAAGATTTTAATATATTACATTTAATAAAACCCAAACAATCATAGTCATCTCTATAATTATTTGATGAATAATAAGCATATATAATCTTTTAAAAAATAAACTTACCTGATCAAATCGTAGAACAGGCTCATTTGCATTGTCAAAACTGTATATTTCCACCATTCCATCATCTCTCCCAACAAGTAAATCTTTAACCCCATCACCCAAAATGTCAAAGCTGTCAACACACAAAATACCTTTAAAAAATGATATGTGATAAGTTGTTAATAAAGCTAATAGTATAGTTAAGCATATACCACACAAGAATGAAAATGTATATATAAACACCCAATTCAAATGGAAAAACAAACAAACTTTTGAGCATAATCAAGTGTCTTTTCTTTCCCATCTACATCCAACCATTTTAAGGCTTTAAATATAACCTACTTGTCAATGGCTCCTGAGTTTCCATCTCTAGCTCTGTCCCCTGCAAAGAGTTCCAGACTCTTATATCAAAGTCCCTATTCAGCATCTTCTCTGAGACATGTATTTGCATCTCAAACTTTAGTTCCAAACAAAACCATGCCCCAAACAAAACTCTTTAGCCTCCCTCTTCATCACATCCCAACAATAATGCTCCTTACTCAGACTCCCCTTATCTTGTTATGTTACCACCCAGTTGCTCAGGCCAATAATTTAGATTGCATCTGATTCCTCGCTTTTCTCATTTCCTACATGAAACCCATTAACAAATTTTTGTATCAGTTTTACCTCCAAAATATATACTCCTTCCTTCCATTTCCTAGTCCAGACTACTGGTATATCCAGTACAGACCAGAATAAGTTAAAAAAAAACTAGAACAATAACTTCTGAACTGACCTCCATGCTTCCAATTTTGATTTGTTTCCTCCAAAATCCATTCTTCATAGTTTTATTTTGGTAAATTAGATGTCATACCTCCACTTCCAACTTTCCAATGACTTCCTACTGTACTTAAGTTAAAATTTAAGACCTTTTCCAAAACAAAGACCTACACAATTTGGCCCGACGGTACCCTAACTCTCTGATACCAATTCTATGCTAATGCATTTAGCTACACTGATCTTGCTACTGCTCCTCAAATGAATTATGTTCACCTCTGCCTCCAGTCCTTTGTCCTTATTTTTTCCTCTTCCTTTACCCCCAAATCTTTACATTACTAACTCCTTTTCTTATCAATCAGATCTGAGTTCAAATTTCACCTCTTCTGAGACATCTTCCATGACCACCTAATCTAAAAGTAGCCCTCTTTCTTCTACCCATCACTCTAATACATTACCCTGTTATATTTTCTTCAGGTGACTAGTTGAAACTATCTGATTTATTTATTTATTATTTGTTTATCCTCTGTCTCTCCTAACAAGTATTTGTTGAAGGAATAAATATATGAATAAACAATGTTCTACTTACATTTCACTACCTACCAAGTCAGATATAAGTTCCCCTTAGAAAGTATAAATTCCTTAAAAAACAGGAATAGTTGCTGACCCATGTACTTCTTCCTAGCCTCATACCAAGTACTACCAAATTCCAATTAATTCCCTACATCAAACAATGAACAATGGAATGAGCATAGAATGATGTTACAGATGGACAATGTCCCATAAGGGCCTATCCATCCCAAATTACTATTAGCATGTCTTACTTTTAAAAAGCATGCAAAATATGACAGACCTGCTAAATAAACAAATAGAGAATCTATCTGAGGTAGCTCTGTGAATTGCTAAGTCTGCTTTATATATAAATAAATAAGAATGAACTATATAATCTAGGATATTTTATTTAATAATCAAAGAAATTTCAGAATCTGAACTACATCAAAAACATACCTCCCCTCTTTTTCTCATTTCGTATTTCCCACTTGTGTACTGGCTTGGATGAAGTGATCTGAATCAGCCCAAGTTTTCCATCTGATGTTCCAAACAAAAGGTCTTCTCCAGAGTCACCTAATTGTAATAAAGGCGACATGTTATATTTACCCCATCTCTTTAAAATTAAAATACTTTTACATATATGATGTTCATGTAAAAATCTCAATTAAAAACTGAAAAATACAGAAAACTTAAATTTGGGAGGATGTTTATATATTCACAGAATTTGATAATGGTAGGAGGTAAGACCCCACCTTATCATTTAACTTCATGATGAGAAGATTAAAGTTCAATAACTCATTACTGTTAGTACCTGGCAAGTTATCAAATATCCACCATCTCAATTCCAGTTCATGTTCTTTTTAAAACTTCCCATTTTCATGTTATAGTTAAATGATTAAAAACCTAAAATGTCTAGACTTAACATAATGCACTCTCTTATTTGACTGTGAATAATGAAATCCTGATTACCGCCATTTCCATTGTGCAGGGTTAAAACAGTAGGTGGACCAGGAACTTCAACTTCATATATCACATCAGATCCCTAAAGGAGAACAAGTATTTTAAAACTGAAATAGAATACAAATTTAATTTGATACAGGCACTCAAAGATAACATGAATATTCATGTAAAGAACTCTAAGAGTAAAACTGCTGAAAAAATAAATTAGGTTGTAAATGTTAATTTGCACTTGTTAGCAATTTTGCATGTGTTAATTCATTTTAAAATAGAATATATATAAAATGTAAAGATCAAGAAATGAAATATTTACAATATTCTCTACTTTCAACATTTTTCATTTTAAATACTCTGCCTAAAAACGTTACACTGGTAAATTCTCCTAACAAGGCTTTCCAGGAATACACATTTTCTTTTTTTCAGTCCTAACTCAGGGGCTTTAACACAACACATTCCAACACTTAAAGAGATGCAAAGTTACTTCCTAAGGAAACATTTGGCCTTGCCTTTGGATATTACCAAAACCCACTTCAGTGAGAGGCAGAATAACCTGCTATATAGATAAGAAAACAAGTTAGGTCCTTTTATCTGTCTTTTCTTTTAATTCTGCCACTTGTAATACATTTATGTAGGGCACAGTATTTGCAAAACTGTAAAGAATGAGGTAGAAGTACTTACACTCACATGGAGAAGACATCTATGATAAATCATTTGATGGAAAAATATTGTAAAAATTTAAACATGAGGGCTATCCAAAAAGTATCCAACCATGTAATTTGAAAAATAGAGGCATTTATGGCTGGATTTTGTTTCTGGACAGCTCTTGTATATATATAAAACACATAAGAGAGCCATATGCTTTATCTTTTGCTTAAAATAACATTTAAACATTCACAGACATTTGCCTATAACTATATCAACACAAAAGAATATATATAAGACTGTCTAAAAAATGCTACCTCTGGGGCAAGACTGCCTAGAAAAGAAAATGGAGAGAAGTGTGCAGGGCAGAAGACAGACTATAACTTTATGCTTTTCATAAATCCTTAGTGATTTCTTTTTTATTTCTTTTTACAATAAGCATATGGACCTCGTCCTATTAAACAAAGCAGAATCTAGAAGTCATGTCCTGTTAAAAGCCTTATTCAAACGATTCATATTTGGGAGTACAGGTGAAGCAAGAAATTAATCATTCATGCCTCTAGAATGAACCTTGAACATGATCTTTAATTCCACTTAGCCCTGTGGCCAAGAAATAGTCATCTGGCTATGAAATTTCAAAAAGTAAGGCAGCCTGTGGTGGCACAGAATAAACAACTAGATTTCTGTTCAGCGGCACTATCATCAGCCGAGTTTCTGAACAAATTAATCCAACGTTACATGTTAATTGCACTTAAACTTTGATGGATCTGGTGAATGCATAGTTATAATTATTTTTATCAACAATGGCCTTAAGCAGCTAGTTGTTTTAGACACTTATGATTTTTAATTTTCAATTTATCACTCATTTACTTATCTAACAAATATTTACTGAGTGTTTATTCTGTTCCATATACTCTCATGAACAGTGGATAAACTCAAATGATAACAATCCTGACCTCAACTATCCCATGTTAAAGCCTAACAATCTTTCCCCAAACCAATTTCTTCTATTAATTTGACTTTTGGGGAGAGGGGTGGGTGATGAAGAAAGAAAAAAAAAAAAAAAAGCAAAAATAAAGCTGGGAAGGGTTCTTTGTAGCAAAGGTACTCCATTCTGATTGTATTAGCTCAAAAATTACATTGGGGAAAAATATCTTTCATTCATATATGCCTCTCTAAAAACTTGACAAAGATCACAACACATTTGTCTCAAGAAAAATTAATTATCAACTAAAATATTTAAAAAAATTTTCCAGTGAGGTAGGACATTTAAAACGGCAGTGATGAAGGCATGCCGTGATAGCTTAGCAGTTGAGCACTTGCCTAGCAATCAAGTTTGGGGTTCCATTCCGGGCCCAGCCTTTGGAACCTCATATGCTGAACTTCATTGCAACTGGTAACCACCAGGATGGCTCAGGAACAAAGGTTTTTGTCCTGTTTTGTTCGGTTCCTGGATCTACCTTTGTGGAATGAAACTCTGGGGCCTCACCAATTCTCTCCCTTGCTCACCTCTCAAAAACAATAAAATAAAATTTTAAAGTGGTAGTGACCACTAAAGTAATTTATTTCAAGTATACACTGTTTATCAATATTCATTAACCTAAATTATAAAAAATTATGAAAAGGCAAATAACAGCAACCTGTAAAACTCTGAGGACTCTGTCTTGGCACGCCAACACCGGTGTGATATGAGGTGATCTGTCTACTGGAAGGCAGATGACATCATTGATTTTGTCTCCAGAAAGGTAATAATGTTGGTCTTTGCAATCACAATAATGGTTATAGATGTAACTTGCACTGAGAAAGAGGTCTGAGCCAGATATGTACCTGAGAACATTAAAAGTACTATAAGACATCCATAATTTTAAAAATAAGCGTAGAAAACTCCTGAATATTTTTCAGATAAAGTTTATACAGTTTACTATCATTTTATCACAGACTTAGAGAACACTTTTGGTTGTGTTTTTTTTTTTCCTCCTCCCCCTATTATCTCCCCCACACACTCAATTTCTAGCTTTTTGGTACAACATTGATTTTGAAAGCTAAAAATGAGGATCTTAAGGCAAGTTTCTCAAAAACTGAAATCAGAAAAATTGAAAATGGGACAATCTGAAGACAAACATGGCAAAAAGTAACTATTTTTGAATGTATAGCATGTGCCAAGCACTGTCCTGAGTGATTTACCGTACATCTATTAACTCAATTATCAGAACTCTATAAACTAGGGGTCATTATTGTCCCTTTTTACAGGTGAATAGTAAAAAATGTTAAGCAACTTGCCTAATGGCATACAGCTAGTATAGAGTAAACAGGTAGTTTCTAGCTCTAGTGGTAGTTTTCTTATTCCACACTATATTGCTTAGGAAAGGCTATTTGAAGTGAATCTATTTTAAGCTAAGTGATAAACAGTTTAAAAACTAAGTGATAAACAGGAAAAACAACTAAATTATAATTTTATCTTGAATAAAGAAATCAAAACAAGTTCACTTCAAATTATATTTAATAAAATTTAGGTGACAGTCACAACTATGTTGTAATTCCTAAGACTGAATCAAGTTTTTACTGGGGAGCTCAAATTTTTTGACAAAAATTGTATCTTTTACTTCTCAATTGCTATTATCAAGTGATCATAGAGGGTACTGTGGTTTTATTTTAATGTTTCACCTATTTCTCCATCCCTAAGTTATATTTTTAAAAGTTCTGATACTGAAGTTACTCCTTATTCTATAATGATCCACACTGATTTTTTTCATCTTCAGTTATTGTTAGGTGGTTTCACTTTGTGGTTCTGCATATTATTTCAGTCATCCTCTCAATATCATTTCTATCAACCCAATGAAATCCTTTTTCAAGGTTTAAAATTTCATTTTGAAATCTGTCTGCATTATGCAGGATACTTGCATTGCATTGCTCAAAGTACTGGTTGGCAGTGACTACTCTTGACAAGAGTGAGACAGATGGAAGCATTAAGATGGAAAGGATCTGTGAGTGGTAACCAATTTTTTTTAAGATTTATTTTTTATTGCTTTTGAGGGTGAGAGAGAGAGAGAGAGAGAGAGAGAGAGAAAAGGGGGAGGGCCCAAGAGCAGTCTCCATAGTTGCACATCATTACGGTAGTTTTCTACATGGTTTCATTCTACAGGTGGGCACAGGGCTACACAGGGCCGGAACTGGCCAGGGGCCTCCCACAAAGGAGGCTTGCCCCAGTGAGAACTGAACTGAGGGCACACCCCAGTTCAACATTTGGGTTCGCACAGGCCAGGGCCAGGATTTGATCCTAAGACCCCCCCCAGGGCTGCAAGCCAAGTGCTTAACCCGCTGAGCCATCCCAGCATCCCTAGTAACCAATTTTATAAATGGTCAATTTCCTTTTGAATATTTTAAAGTTGTAACCTTGTTTTCCTATGTAACCTTATAAAATGTGGAGACTCAGGTAATAATTTTTAAAGAATTTAGTATAGTACCTTTTCATTCACCTCTGCCACGCCAGTAAAAGCATTTAAGAAACTCCTGGCTGGGAAACTCCTGATCTTCCCACCTCTGTCCACATACCTTTCTGAATGTGGAGGTATGACTATTACTTCCAATTTCAGTATTTCACAATTATCATCGACCATGCCTATCTACAAAAGCATTTCAAAAGTATTATATTCTTGTTAAACCACTGAAAGTATTTCCACTTGTCACTGTTTAATTCTTATCTAATCTCACTAAGCCAGTGGTTTATATCCCAGACATTATGACATGTGTTGTGCATTATACACAATTACACAGGGGAGCTGTGCATTAGCATGGAACTCTGGACTGAAGCAGTAGTTTTCAAACAGAGGCCTGGCTGCTTACACAACTTGACTGCATTAGATTCAAATGAAGAACTTTTTTCTTTTAACCCACTCCTAATAATTCCAGTTCTGCAGGTATGACCTAGGAAAAAGGAATCTACTATTTTAAGCTTCCATGGGATTCTCCTAAGTAGCAGATTTGAGGAACAGTGGATGAGTTGAATTTTAAAGCCCTTTCCAGTCCATGATTCAAAAACTAAAATTTTAATTGCAAAATGTGACATTTCAGGAAGCCATTAAGGGAGCTATTTTTCACTTGCAGACTTATCTGACCAACCTGAAATTATACCATATTGGTAATCAACTCTGATGGCCAACCTTTTAAGAAAACGATGCTATCTAGAAACTAGAACTATCAGAGATAGCAAAGACACAGAAACTTAAATGTCTGGAGATTTCTTTCACTTTTTTCTTTTATACCTTGATCATGAATCATAACTGAACCAACTAGTCAAAAATGAATATATAAATACTATAAAAGTCTTAAAAATAAAACATTTCAATAACCAATTGATTTTATATTGATATAGGTCAAATTTCATTTCTGACTAGTAAAGTACCTTTAGTCAATTTTATTTCCCAGAAAACCAACTAAGATATAATATTTAATCAAATGTTTGTCACCTATTCAAAATATTATAAATATATCCATAAAAATAAGAAAGAGAATAAACATACATAGCTTTAATGCTTTCAGTGAAGTTTGTTTCAAAAGCGAGGAACTGTTTTCCTCTCTTTGTGAAACCTCTGATCTCAGATCCTGAAGCAATAAAAATTTTCTCCTGTGGTGTGTTAAGAACCCCTCCTAGTTCCAGTCTTGTAATCTTCTGCCCTGGTAAAGTCTTGAACACTGCCTGCAAAAATCATTGATGAAAAAATTAAGAATACAGATTTATTGGAAGCATTTTCCTTTATTGTAAAAAATGCTGTGATTTTAAACTTACATACTATAGTTCAACTATACAGAAATACCTTTAGATATAAATGCATTTACTTAAGTAGGTCTTCTGGGTTTTATTTTTGTTGTTTTGAAAAGTATCTTTTAATTTTGGAATACTTATTCCCACACATATTTCGGTGACATTATTAAAAACTACACTTTTGCAAGTCAACATAGGGTTCACTAAGCACATTACATCACCAACTTTATTAAAAAATGCAGACTCTCAGGCCCAACCCCAGATCTACAGAATGAGAAACTGCATTTTAACAATATTCTCCAGCTAGTTCCAATGGACATGTTTTTATACTTTAATCATCTTTTAAAAATGTTCTCTCCTGGTTTCTTTACAATTTTTAAAAATTATAATAGTATAAATAAAGAACTATAAAATTTACTGGAAACCTGAATGTTTAATTTGATTATTTATTTATTGAGAAACATCACTTGTATCATCAATTTCTTCCTGCTTATTTTCCATTTTATTACTGGCATTAGCTTCTCCTCTTCCCCCTCTAACAGAGAGCAAAATATCTAAGAGGACATATGAATGATGGAAACAATGATTTTCTGATCATTTTCACCTTCTTCATCTTTTTGTAAATTCCATGTAAGGTATAATGAATGTAAGATTTCACATCTCACACCTATCACATGTAAACTACAGTCTGTGAATATGATATCATATTCACTTCCTTGATTAGATCACATTAAGTGGCAAAGGCGATGGCATAGTCGAGTCCATGCTACATTATGTTATATAAGACTTCATTTTAGCAGACTGGACAGATTTTCCTGCTGGTCTAAAGAAGCAGTCCACTATGTTGTGAGAGGACCTGTGAGAGGACCACATAGCATGAACTGTGGGGGCCTCAAGATGCTGAGAGCAGTAGGCCCTGGCTTACAGACAGCAGTAAGACCTCAGTTCTACAAGAGCAGAGAACTGGATTCTGCAGACAACCATGTGAGACTGGAACAGGACTCTGAGCTCCCAAAACGAATAGAGCCTGGCTGACATCTATACTGTAGCCATGATCCATAGAAACTGTGAGATAATAAATGTGTGCTGTTTTAAGTACCTAAGATTGAGGTAATTTGTTACACAGCATAGAAAACTTATAAATTACCCAAGGCTATCAAAAGTGTTTTACAAATAACTGGCAAATGACTCTTGTGCTGTCTGCAGCCTCATACTTCATAGAACTATTTCCCTCACAACCCTTTTTTCATTGTATTTTAGAAAACTTTTAACCTAGGATTATTTAATAAGTAGTTTCTCTTTTAGAAAATCCTCCCCCTCAAAAAAACTAAAAGCTATACAAACCACTGCGTCTCCTTTCTTCATGCCAAAGCACGTAACTACCCCGTCATGATCGCCAATCACTACCTATAATAGATTAAAGAGAATCTAAATTACTATTATTATGTCCTATTAACTATATCAGAAGAAAACAAGGTTCTCAATATATGAATTATGATTTTAAAATAAGAGATCAGAAAATCAGGTAACATGCTCCCACAAAAAAATAACCCTCCAAAGAATTATATGAAAGGGCCAAAGAGGTAATGGAGAGTCACTATGGAAATAGTTGTCCATGTATTCTGTTCCTACAATGTAAACAAAGCTATAGAAACAGAAATGCTGCTGGTGGTGGGGGTGGTAGTAATTCTTTTCTTTTTTCTTAATTGGGGCATAAGAACATTTTAAGATTAATTTTCAAAAAAGATTATCAAGGGGAAGCCGGGATGGCTCAGTGGGTTAAGCGCTCACTTTGCAGCGCAGGGGACCAGGGATGAAATCCCGGGCCCCGGCCCGTGTGGACCCAAATGCTGAACTGAGGAGTGCCCCCAGCTCAGTTCTCTCTGTCTCTGTCTGTCCCTCTCGGTCAAAATTAATAAAATAAATAAATAAATAAATGAACTACCGGTAAACCTTAAAAAAAAATAAAAATAAAAAAGATTATCAAGTAAGGTTGTGACTAACCTACTAGATATTTTTTATACCATTTTAATAAAAAAGAAATGTAATATGCAAAGGTAGATAGATTATTATATAAATCACATGTATCCACTACCCAGTTTCAACAATTATCAATTATCCAATGTGGTCAATGTATTATTCTGAAATAAATATAGAGTTAAATTTTAACATTTCTTTCTCTTAAATTGATAATCAAGAGGGCAAAAGATAAGAAATAGAAAAACAATTATCTTTGATCTAATACATATGCACATATGTATATAGTAGAGGGATGTGTCTACGTGTGTGTATATATAAATAACTTACCCACCTAAGGAAACAAAGTATAAACATTCTTTTAAAGTACAAAAGAAATTTAGACAGTTGGCCAAGTGTTAGGATATAAAACAATTCTCAAATATCAAAAAGTTGACATTATGCAAACTTCATTTTTAGCCCTCGATTTTTAACTTTCTGTGGGGGATCACAAACCCCTTTGTGCATTTGATGAAAACCGTGGACTTTTTTCTTAGAACAATGAGCGTTCACAAAAACTATGTTCACATTTTCAGATTTATGAATCTTTGATACTGGCAGAGATTTCTTTTCAGATTAAAAAATACACAATACTTAAGTTTTTGATTTTTTTGGTAATACAGTGATCCCTCATTTTTCGCGGTTAATGGGGACCAGAACCTTCTGTGAAAGCTGAAAAACCGCGAAGTAGGATTTGCCCCTAGGAATTTTCATGTATGCGGGTACAAGAATGTTTTAAATATGTAAACAGTATTCATACTTTACTCATTTAAGACAAAAATTACAACAGTATACATATTTACTTAAATGTGTCAGTGCTAATTAATAAGGTTAATTACAAAACCTTATACAGTAATAAACATTAATCAACATTGCTTTCTGAGGAGGCACCCAAAGTGGCCCCTCATGAGT